>JAGVSQ010000670.1:0-35484 GCA_022683975.1 Rhyacophila evoluta | reverse complement strand
TTCTTTTATTTTATTTTCTTTTTTATTTTTCTATATTTTTTTTATTTAATTATATTTATACAATATTTACTTCGCTAACATATGTTCTTTTTGATATTTTTGTTATTGTTGTGTTCTAAATGCGTTAAGCCAAAAATTTGTAATGTTTTTAACACGTAAGAAAAATAAATAAATCATTTTTTTTTAAATTTAGTTGACATATAACCCTGAATTTTAACATTCATTAATTAGTTTTCACATTACTCGATAAAATTTTCACTAGAAATAGGCATCAGCTAATTATAAAATCCATAAGGTACTAAGCCTGCATCTTCGATATTAAAAAAATCAATAGCGTTGGGTAATTAATATTTTCGACTGATGGTGCTTGATGGAAATTGATTTTAAATAATTTAGAATTTATTAGCTTTAGTATTCAAGCCCTCAACCTCTGGCACTTATTTTTCGGTCACTAATAAAAGCAAGTATCAATATATGTCTTCAAACTGTATAGATTCATATACTTTGTTCATTGGATCGACTTCCTTACACTGCGAAGATCAATATGCTCTACTTTTATATACATAGATAATACTAATGTTTAATTAGAATCTAAGGATCACTACATAGCTATAACTCTAGGTGGGAGCCTAGTTATCTGTTTAAAAAAGAAGGTTTAATACCATTTGTTACTGTATTATACAATAATATAAAAGCCAAATAAATAAATTTTATTTGATACTCGCCTTGAAGCATTATTAGTTATAAATCTCTGTTCTAATATAAAATAATTATCTATGAAAATTTTTGATAATATACTGTCCATTCGGCTACTTCAAACGGCGTGAAAATTGGTTCATTTCGGACAATTTAATTTCCAAGATGGCGCGGAAGTGGCGAGGAGGCTTCGCGGGATCTTTCGCGTCCGGCGAGCGGTTCCCGCGGTGAGGCAAAAAAGCACACCCGACCGCCCACCCAAGGCGGGCATGGCCAAAAGCTGCAGCCGGCTTACTCGGTCTCATTCCGACGACGACTTAATTGAGCACTCAAAAATGCCACCTAAACGGAAACGGAGGTAAAACAATGTCCTCTTGAAAAAAACCTATCTCAATCCGCTTAATAATATATTCTCTGCATACCGCTTGACCTCTTTTTATAATATGCGTCTCTTTTATTATGTGTCCGATTATACTATTCTTGTCTCGATGAAAGAGGCGCTGAGATATTTTTCGTTCGGATATGGTATTGGTCAGGTGAAGTAAGAGATGCATCACTTGCCTTGTGTCCTGGCCATTCGTAATTGCGAAAGCTTCGCAAGGAGGATGCGCTACGCCGTGGCATTTTGGCATTTTTCAGGTCTCGTCATTCAGTTATTTATATTTTACCGTAACAAAGACATTTGATGGTAAAACTGATACAATTGAAAAACCAAAATACATTGTATATATACATTAATTACTGCTGATAAGTACTGAACGTTTACAACCATCTCCTTATTGAGGATTTTTTATCGATTCTAATAATGATTTTAGGTAGAATTATCTGGTTGGTTTTTAAAAATTTACTTAATTGAGATTTCCATTATTATGCAATACTTTATTCTATACTTTGGTATATTATACACTTTCGGTTATCTTGTTTTACTTAATATAATTGTCAAGCTTTAACCTTAATGACTTGGATACCACCAATAAATGATTGTTTTTTCTTACTAGTATTGTTTAATATTAATAATAATATTTTATGGTTGAATTTTCGTGTACATAGCTGATTTAAATAAATGTAAAGAGTACCTCGCCTAATTCTGTGATTCTAATTACATCGTTATATAACGAGAATAAACTTTCATCTATACTCCTTGATTTTTTTCTCTTAAATTAAGTTGAATTCTTGACTTCGGTTAGATATGTTACATACGGTAATATAAAAATATTCATTTAAATCCACGTTAGCAAAATTTATCGTGTACGCATATTCATTTAAAATGCTCATCTCTACGTACATGCTTAGGATTTCCAGTATAGTGTTTTAAAATTACCTTTCATGTGGTAATTCTACAACCATAATATTTGTATTACTATGCTGTAGGCTGTATTTTAAAGCTATTTTTCTTGCCTGATGTAGATACTTACTGTAACTAATCAACGTTAGATTCGGATTCAATATACATTTCCTTATAAACATTACCTTTCGTAGTTTATGATAGTATATCAGTTGCATGATAATAATACATTTAATATAAATATCGTAAGTATTGCTTTCGAACCCTCTCTTCAACGCACATGCGGTATGTTGATTGTTCGGTTGGCGAAAATCGTTTGTTCTGTCGGCTCACCCTTTGACTGACGGCCATGGCGTGTCTACGCGGTCTCACTCGATTAACAATTCGATATTCATTTTGGGATTGGTCTCGATTCCAGCATGGCCGAGACCTTTGCGCGATTTTTTTTTCTTAATAATATTTTTGCCTTCTTCTGACCGATATTTTTCTACCTCGTTAACAAAGGTGTCCAGAGAGTTTGAAGTAGGACGGAAGAGTTTCGTGCTATGATTAATTGGATACACATAAAATACAGTATCTTACATTTAAAACTTTAAACAATCATAAAAAGTTAAGTAAAAATTTATCTATGGTATTTTTTTATCGATGGGCTACCGTATGCAAATGAGCTTTGTGGTCTTAAATACAAAACAATTATATACCGAAAGTTGTTAACATGTTTTCTGTTGAAATTTATTATCTTTATGAGTATAGATTGTATTGAGATTTAGACTATAGCAGCGCTCGGCTATCTATGCCACGCGTGCTACCGCGAAAGGTTTTTTTGGTGGCACGCCTCGAAAATGACGAAATTTTCGGTATTTCAAAAAATATTTTTTTTTCTAATTCTATCTGGTATGTCAATGATTTTTTGCAAATGTGTGAGTGGTTGTGAGACAATCAATCACTGCAGTCTAGCGCTGGGCTATGCTAAGCTATGAACCAAATATTGAGTTGTTAGCTTCTAAAATTGAGCCTGAGAGTCACTAAAGTTTAAATATTGTAATTTTTATGATGTTTCTATGTAGAATGTATTATTATGGTGAAATTAAATTGCTTTGCAATAGATTTGCCAGTTTTATTTCAGTGGCACGCTAGGTGTCTAGTATCTTGAATTACCTGTTTTATGACACGCCGATGCAGTTGGGTTACCGACCGCTGAAATTAAATTAAGGTTTTATGTCATTTTTCGTATTTATTTATTAAATTGTGCAGAACCATAACTCAAATACAGTCATATTGGACACGTATGAATGTAGTTAAATTAAATTATTAACTGTAAAATTTTTGCCTTGCAAATATGGAAATACAAGCAAGCAACGTAACCGTTTCCAATATACACACTTCCCAATTTTTAAAATATATAGTTCATTTCTAAGCAACTGCGGTTAGATGGTTTTCAATCACACAAAGCGATTTGAAAATTCTAAATGCTCAAGAGAATTGTTAATTGTAATCGAGGATTAAGCTTTTTGACGAATTTATGCTAATTACATATAGTTTATGCTTAAAATTTATTTTGATGAACAATATAAATAAGTTAGTATAGCTATAAATTATCAAAAATTCATATGTAGCAATGGATTGTTACATTGTTACTATTGCAACATATTTTAACATTTTTGTCAACACCTCTTATTGTCATATGCAAAATTACTCTTTTAATGTTATGATGCATGCGTGACCATTGAACGTATGAGTGTATACGTGACATCAAATTCTTTTCCTTAATCAACAATTGAAAAGTACAAAAAACTACTTGCAGAATCATCGGCAAACATTGGTAAAAGCAATTGGTCAAATATTTGCATGCAGCGGTTTATCTTTGATCAGTCTTACGATGGAGGAAAAATCGATAATGATAAGTAAGGACCTGCGGACTCTCTCGTCGCTACGTGAAGATGTAAACAGTGTTTTCTATTGTCGTCAGAGTCATCACTTAAGCCTTTTACCGGAAGTTTTTTCAGCACATAAATATTTTGATATTTCCTCAAGACTTTGATGTCAATGCGAGTATGAATAATAAACTACTATAAGTAAATACTATTTCAATTCCAGGCTATTTATTTTATATGTCATTGATATTACAACATCAAAGTTCAAGATATTTAACAAATAGTCGGGATTATTTTATATTACAAATATTAAAACAAAAAGCGCCGTAATAAACTGCATAAAATATAGGGAAAATACAATATATAGGCTAAAGAAATGTCGAGTGAGTTAGCTAAACTTTATTCTAGTGATCTATAAAATTATGTATGTGTTAGATTCCTCTCATTCGACTGAAATACAATTTCATATGAAATAACTTTGCTTACCGTAGCTATTGTTGTCTTCCCGAGAGTGTATAAGTTATCGTGCACACTTAACAATTCGGGAAATGCGAGTTCGATTCCTATCATCTGCTGGATGTTAAAAAATCTGAAACTGCAGGACGGGATGCCCAAGTTGTCTGACAATAAATTCTCGTGAAAAATAATCTGTCAAGACAACTTTTCACATTGCGTAAATCCATGTGCTTCACTTTAAGATCGGACATCTTCACACTGTGTATATCCATACGTTTTATTTTCGAAGCGAACGTGGTAAAAAAAATGTTACATTTTTGTCAAGCTATTTAGTATTGCACTTTGGTATAATGAATAGCTGATGTACTCGAGTTACTGGATTACAAAAATTAACAACATATTTAGCATTGACCTTTTATGTACAATAATTGATCTTCAATACATTTACTGCAAATATGTCTCTCGCTATAAAATAGGACTTAATTTGGTTAGATTTGACAAATTTTAAGTAGACGGATTAGTAGCTCTTTTTCAATACTACCACGAGTAACTCGCATTATCTTTAAAGAAGAAATCACTTACGAAAGAAAAATAGGAAGATGTCTCATAGAGGAATAAAAATTATTTTTTTATAAATTTGTCAACCTCCATTTAAGGGGATGGAATCAGAAAATAAAAAAGAGATATTTAATACATCTATTGATTTGCTTTAATAAATAAACGGATTCAAGTATCATTCATTATAGCAACCATAGTAAAACGATCTCTTATATGTGTATAAATTAACAAAACAAGAAAACTCAATTGCTAGTATCTTCTCAATAAATCAATATACGTATAAATATATGTATTGTATTTCGTTTGATTTTTATCCCATAATTATGAACACGTTGTTTAAATACAAAAAAAATCGACGACTTATAGAATGTCATTCCATCAGATTTATTTTTAAATATTTAATGTGTATTATGTATTTAAATTGGTGTGATTATTTGTTGATTTAAGTCACGTAAGCAAATAACTACCGTAAACCGTAGTACTAATTTGAGATGACATCGCACGTTTTAAAACCAGTTATTTTAGTATGTGATTTTTTCGTTTAGTTTTCGTCGATGACATAGATGACACTGTTGATCGGCCGTGTCGGTTCAATATTGAATATTCCTAAATACCGGTGAGGAAGACTCCGTGATTTATAAATAAATATTCAGGGCCTGTTTTTAGAGATGATAGGATTTTGGTAATTTATTAGATATGACATTACAAAATGACTGCTGTAAATAAATCACAAAACTTAATTCAATTAATTAGGATACTTTTCAAATTTCATTCATCTTGCATACTTCTTAGATTTATTTATTTATTAATTTTTTATCTTACAAATTTACCTTCTCGTGTGATTCATTTATATAAGATAATTAAAGGACACAATAATTAACAAGATTTCTATTCCGTTTTGCAGAGCAATTTGTATAGAAGAAGCAAGCGCTCTATTACAGTGCATCCCATTGTATTTTCAGAAAACAATCGTTCTCGGTTTGTAAAAAAAATATTATTTTAAATGGCAAGAAACGAAAAATTCCAAATAATATTTCAAAGAGTTTTTTTGGCGAGTAAAAAATGATATTTTTGGAAAATTTTGCGGCCCACGGTTTGATAAATACTGCTCTAATAGACGGTTTGTCTACTATTGATTTACATAAAAATCCTCATAAGCAAAATTGTAGATCAAATTAATGTCGTTTGAATAGCTGTCACTAAGAGTAGTTCAGTGATTAGCGCATTTTTTACTAGTGACTTTTAGTTTTTCAAATTTTCACTTTTTTGTGACCTGGACGTAGATCAATAATGAAATATCCATATATTCAATTCGTTGTTTGAGATTTTTTATTAAATAGAGCTCCGTAAGTTCTATAGTAGTAAGAATATGCATATGTTTAACATCTAGCGATATCTTCAGTGTTTGTTGCATTTTTAATGTGCCCTATTCTTTTCGGATACCCTTTTTCCTTCCAGTCAGTCTTGGCCAATGAATGCCACATTATGCCACATTTCATTCATGTTTTGATGAATCATTATTGTCAAAGCGGAATTATTAAAAATCTCGCATGACAGAGCGGTGAATCAATCCGATGGCAGACATACAGGTATGCACGGTGCAGCCTTGCCTTTGCGGAGATAGGCTTGCATTAACGGATACAGGAACCACAATATAATAGTTACCAACCTAATTATGTACTAATTTAAGTATTTACGATCGGAAATAATGTACGCATTACTCAATGAACAGAAATTAAATTTAATATTTGTCTCTGAGAAACAATATCCCCAACCACTATGAATCAGCGATCTATAAAGAATTCTACTGCATTTTCAAACTCATGCATTTCACATTCATATATTTGTAGTTAATTTCAGATACCTGTAAATAATTAGATTGTTGATCATAAAATACTGAAATGAAGGTTACGATAGCTGATAAGTGGAGATTTGGTCAACTTGTTTCTTAAAAAGGGTTGAATAATTATTCAACGATAAATGAAGCTCTACCAAGTATATTGTTGATCAATTATCAGCTATTATTGAAATTATAAATATGTATTAAATAGTACATACTATTTTATGATGTCGCCGTTTGTCATATAAGAAATATTTGTTGTAAAAAAAACACCGTTTGCATCTGATTTTTGCCCATACTATTTATTCACTTAGTTAAGTGACGCTGCGGATCATTCAGATCCATGGTTGACTGAACGACTATACTCCACGTATCTCTGTTAACACCCTAGCACAATTTTCATGCATTTTTCTGGACGCTCTCCATACATCTCCTTTGACTACCAGCTTTTTTTAAAATAAACTGTTGCATAGAGCTTTGGATTCTCCAGATCACATAAAGTGACCTCGCATCCAAAGAAATTTACCATATATGTATATTGTTACCATCGGTTGCGTGACGTCGCTGTATTTATTTAGTATTAATATAATTTCACAAGAATGTTAAAATTGTCTTATATGTTTTCGATGTCTATGCTTAACCTAATTTAGATAGTTCAAGGTTAATTCAGTATTACTTTAATTTTGCAGTAGGAAGTAGAATAATATACCAATATGTTTCTTGTTATTCGGGCATTATAAAAATCCCTATTCTATGACGTGACATTTGCTAAAATCGAGTACAAATCAATCCAAAATTTCCGCTTTCATGGTGGCTTTGCATGGTCAACTTCTTAAAACATCGTACCATTGAAATTTACCCGTTGCACGTGTTTTGCGTCACACACAATTAAAACTCGGTAATCTAAAATTACACCAAAACCAGTCCATTGAAAAACCGCAAAGGTATATTCACACATATTCCAAGTTAGCGATGTATTTTTACCACAATTGAGTAAAAGCCGAATCTATTAAAAATTATAAATTAATTCAATTACTTGTCACAAAACAATTATATTATATTATTTCTAATTGTGGTTATAGTATGTGAGATTTGTGGTAATTGAGTACTGCTGTCTAATTGTTTTATTTTTTAAATTTGAAATGTGTTTTCACTTAATTTCACTTAAACTTATCACTTATCTAATGAACCGCTTTATTTGTGTACGTTATAACATACGAGTAACATTTTTTACATTCACAGGTGAAAACGAAATTGTTTTTAAGTGCATCATTTCTTTTTCCAATTTTTTCAAGAATAACGCACTGATGTTTTCAGAATTCTTTCATTTATATTGAAATAATTATGAAAATTTATAATACTTTACAGTCAAATGATCATATTGCTGTATAGCGATACTTATTGTTTATTTGGGGCTTTCGAATATAACAGTATTATTTTTAATATACTCATACTCTTAATCATACAAAAAAAACTCATTTGGTAAATAGATCATCCTAGAATTAAAATATTTTTACTATTCAATACAATATGTATTAATCTATTGCATAGCCACCTGGAAAACGAGCACAAGTTTTAATTTATCGGTTACTGTCTTGCAGTCATAGACTATGTTAATTAACATTTTTATCAGTAGAATATATTTCGTGTCACACCAGACTTACATTTTATAATGATGGCTAAATCTAATTTTTGTCTCTCGATAGTAAAAAAGCGATCCTCCGGTGTTTATAATATATTCCCTCCATACAAATGAGAGATAAGTATAGCGAGCAGACGTAGACTCATTTGGTTAAGACATATATTTTTTAATTATCCTAATTCCATTTTTATGGTGTACACCACAAGAAATATTTTTTTTCTGAAGATATAAATTTAAACAATATTTCATAATATTATCCGATTCATTAAGGTATAAAATCATATTTTTTCTCTTGTTTGAGTATATTTTAAGTTGATCGTAATATATTGCTAAAGAAATAAATAAAAATAGGCGGCGAAAACATGATCAGACTTGTAAAAAATTACTTCACCGGAACATGTTGAGATAGAAACAGGTAGTTGTAGAATGTAGCGATTTCCATATCTTGCGATGTTAAACGTTAATTTTCCATATTCGGAAATATGTATGTACATTAATTGACGATTTTTTTTTTTAGAATCATTGATCTCTCGAATGTGATAGAATGAGTTATTAGATTAAGTGTTAAATAAAATATTGCCTATATGTGCGTGTTAGTTTTAATGAATAGATGCATATTGGTTGACACAGACTAATAAGATGAATAAAAGTATAAAAAATACAACTATATACATATTTTAATAAATCAATATATTTGATTAATTCAATAAAATGAATGAAATCACTTTTAGCTAAATATTTTTTAATATATCTTTGAAAACTTCCTAACAAATTGGGTATCCAGATGATAGGTCTCGTTATATTATCTACCGTGCGATTTGGAGGTCATCAACTTTTATGGTATTGACGGAGTATCATCAAAAAAATGATTCGGCTGTAGATATTTCCAAACAAAAAGACAATGTTCAACACCTGCATATTTTTACGGTGAAATTGGTTATATTATTAATTATTATAATAAGACTGAGAATCGTACAATTCTTGTTTTTACTGAGTAAATTAAAAAAATGTATTTTTCTCCGTATAATATATCTGGTATATTTATTATATATTATAAATTAATGTATATGTGTATATGTATCGTACAGTTTCAAAGAAAATAATTGATCATATAGTATGTAAGTACAGTGAAACCTTGACATTACGGACCTCGATGTAATGGACAAAATACTAATAAAGAAGTGAAAGTGCAAACATTTGAGAACGGTTGTAAGAAATATTTTGCTGGCCAAGATCCAGACATGGACTTAGAAGGGTTGGAAGTTCCCGATTTCTGTGGAACATTATCGAATAATTTTGGAGAAGAAGTAGCTGAAAAAATGTTGAAGGTGACCATTGGTATCACACCATGACTGAAAGCGTAAAAGGATGATTTATTATAGTATTAGTTATTTTGTAAAATTTTCGTAATATTAGACAGCCGATTATAAAAAAAAACAGAATACTTCGAATGTACAAAAAAAAAATAGATTTTTTCTTGAATTGAATAATAATAATAGTAATAAAATGCATTCAGAAAATCCTTTTAATATAACGGACTTTTGGCTTTAACTGACACTCCCTCACTCGCATTAGTCCGTTATATTGAGGTTCTAATATATGGATATATTTATTGTATTTATATCAATGTAGAGCATATGGATCTACACAGTGTGAAGACGTCTTGAGAGATTATTTTTCACGAGAATCGTTCGTCAAACAATTGCTCAATCCAATGAGCATCCATTCCTACATTTTTGCGATTTTTAAAATCAGACAGATGGGGAATCGAACCCGCATTCCCCGGATTTCTAGGTGCATGTATAATTTATATACAATATATCTGAAAATGTACATTATATTATCTCGTTATTTTAGCATAATGAATTTCCGTAAATTGGTGATAGTAAACTTACTTCACTATGTTTTCTTTTCTCTCGATATGTCTTCTTATATCTACTTTACATTGGAATAACAAACGTGAGGCACGTTGCAAAATTGTGTCAATATATCCCAGAAGCAATCGCTAAAAGATTGGCCATTCGAGTGAAAACTATCACACATTAAAAAATATTTGGCAACTCACCAAGTATGTATTGAATGAAAGAAAAATACTCTCAAAACATCTTTTTTGCGTACTAATATTCACATTCCTTTATTAATCATAGCGTGGCATACCATCGCGAGAAAGGTGGATCGGTATAGCCGCAATATAAACAAACTACAAATTTTATTAGCATGATTTATAAAGCCGATAGATGAATGTAGTACACGTTTAATAATAATAGTCTAGTATGTAACGTCCTTGCAAGGTTGCCGGCGTCGAGTTGCGTGAAATTTCACAAATATTCTTTCGATTTCCGATGGACGGCCTCAGGTGAATAAATTGTCCGGTACAAAGTCCGCTACATTGGTTATTAGTCATTTTAACAAAAGAGCTGTTTGGTTACATATTTTGTGGATGGGTCAGTCAATACAGTATTTTCGTAATGTCTCTAATATGACATGAAATATCCGTTGTATTACGAGTATGCATTGAAGTAGGCAGAGTGAGAGTGATGTATATTTTCTAGAAAATCGTTTTCTAATTGTGTTTCATCGGGTATTTTGAAATAAATCGTTTTTATTGAAATTGATAAAAAACATTTTTTGTCATGCCCGATCACAAAATAAAGCATATTGATGTATGTGATGTTAATACAGATCAATTTTCACGAAGTCAAAAAAAAAGAATCAATGACTGACTGCAAGAGAACTGGATTCCATTTGGCTTCAACAGATGCTTAAAAATTACTCCTTCTAAAACTATTATGTATGTAAAAATCTTTACATGGGGAGCATCATATACCAATTCTTAAAGTCAATATAGCAACATACCATATTAATCTTATGTTGTTTAAGAATCAAAGTTATAACGATTTGTCACGAAATTTACAATACGAAAAACATGAGATTTTCCTTCTCGCAACATGCGGAAAGTTTTGATTGGATTTTCTACTTTCTTCTACAGCTAGTGGTCTGTTTAAAATATCTGTGGTACTAGCTCATCTCGATCTTCTTTTACGGGACATTCCACCTTTTTTCAAAAGCCTTTCTTTTTTTTTCTTGTCGTGTCCATTTTATTAATATTCTTGGAAATTATCTTGCAGCTTCACTATGTGACCTACCCATATTCTCGATGTCTTAAAACTGGTCATGTGTTCAGTCCTAATTAGTCCTTTCTATTCATGTTACATTACGACTCTGCAGAATCCAATCAATCCAAATTTTTGCTGTCTCTAATATTTTTCTCAGGGTCATCTTCTCGAATGATATCTTCTTTTTGAGTCAGGCTCTGGACCTCGCATTACATATTACATAACTACAGGACGATTTGTAACTTTATGTTTAGACTTTTTGGACAGTTTATTATTTCTGTCCAAATAATTGCATGTATTAATAGAAGGACAAATAGTTCCATTTGTTGCGCCTTTAATTTCGTCTCCCATTACGTGTATAGTTGAATCTATCAACTAGAGATTATCTGCCATGGTAAAATGAGCTGCGTATGTGAATTTATCACAAAGTTCACTGTTGATAGACGGCTGTACGAATGATTGTCGAAATTTTGAATGTTTGCTTAAATCACTTGATCTTTGCTTAGGTTTTAAAATTCGGCACTTACCTACATTCAAGGAGGCTGACGAAAAATAAGATAAAATTAAGTAATAGAACCGCTTGTTATCTCACGGCAAATATTTTTTATTTAAACGTTATTTAATTGCGTGCGTATGAATCTGTAAATTTAGTTCAAATGACGTCATCTATTTTCTGTATTTGATTGCATTTTTCATATGAATTTAGATGAACATATTATTACAAGTATCTTAAATCGTCCTACGTTCCTGAGAAGTTATCTTCTACCGCTTTCTATTATTAATTGTTTTTGGGATTCCAATTTTTAATGCATCGTGCAAATCGTCTGTATTGGGATCTAAAAATCTCTGCAATACAATGTGGGCCTGTAAATATCGCTTTCTTCCGTTTCACTTTTGAAGCTATTTGACACCTAAAATGCAAAAACTAAAATGATAAATACTGGACTAAACTTTTTATTTAATTTTTATAGCTGACATGAAAGCTGACAAAATGGCGTAGTTTTTGATTTAACAATATTACAACCATTTTAAATAGAATATTTCCCAAAAGACACAGTCTAGTTTATTTCTAATGCGATATTAACTGAATTATATATCTTATGAAAAACAAATACACAGCCCGAGTATAGCAGAACAAGCCCCCAGATATATTATAAACTGCAATAAAAATAATAATAAAGGGTGTCGATTTTAAAAAAAAAAAATTACCCGATAATGCCGATGTGTGTTTCATTATTTTCGCCGTTTAATTTCCGTGTCTTTTACCATCATTAATATGTTGCCATACGAGTGGATAAACGTAATTCAACACGTTTTCTTTCTTTTTTTTTTATTGAATTGTTTAATTCTCCGTTTTCATTCAGTCACCATTTCTAAATACTTATTTAAGTTCATTAATTACGGTGTTAATTACTCTGCCCCGTTCGGTCGTATTTGAATAATTAATATAGATTACTTACAATATTCGAGAAGTGTCTGCGAGTTGCTAAATATTTTTTTGGGATTGTAGAAACTTCCAGATACCGTATTCCAGATTTAGCTCGTTGGGCAATCAGCGATCACTGGTTTTTTCTTCCTATTTGTTGGGTGCAAATGTCAATTGGTGTAACATGGAACATCCGTTCGTCACGCTATCATGGAAAGTTATCAGACGATGTCTCACGTATTTAGGCCAATCAATATTATGTATATCTTTCGGTGACGACATTTTCTGGATGTTCAGTAAATTAATGTATTACTTATATAGGACAATGAACGTTTATTAATTTTACTGAATTGTAAGTATACTAAGGAGTTGTATGAAACGCATGGATACGAAAAAACCGCATCAAATTTTAAGATATGAAACAACCAATGACGAATTGACTGAAGTATACATATGAGTAATTTCTTATATATCGTATAAATACATTTTTTAAGTTATTATATATTCAAAATAACATTGAATATTTATAAGTAGTGTACATTTAATCATGCGTTCGATTTTCGTACGTTACAGCGCGAGCAAATAGTGAAGCCTACAATGCAGGCATAAGACAAGCTGCTCACCAATTTTTATTTTATATAATATTAATACAGCACAGTAAGCTACTATATGATTTTTTTATACCATATCGACTCCAAAAACTAAGCATGTAGATTAATTTCTTGACGGAATATGTCTCGTGAGAATTGGTTATTAGCCAATCATTCTATTCATTAGAACCGTATGCAGGATCCCGCAGCCTCCGAAACTGAAGCACACGCACTTACCAATTGACTTCCGGTGGATCATGACATTACCAAAGTAAAATTATTATTTAAAAAAAAATCGAAATGACTAACGCCGTGCTATGAGGAAAGAGAGAAATATTTGAGTTGTTTAATATATGCTCTTCCAAAAGAACAATTCAGATAACCACTTTGGAATACTATAATAAGAAATACGTTATCCAACCCATTTCACATTGTACCCTATGTTGTGTTCCATATCTAATTCTGCCACGTAAATGTGCGTGAAATCAACAACCCAGTTAGGTTGTAATATGCAATTCTATACAGGTATGTACTTGTATTGTATTGATTTAATAATGCTTCATAGCATTTTCTTGTGTACATAAACATTCATTCGAGGATAATTAACAAAAATTTACTTCTTTTTAATACTTATACACTCTACCTAATTGAACTCTACGGCTTACCTAAATATAGCAGGAAAATATTTTGTATGTGCTAATAACTTAGTGATCCCTCTCGTCTGACAAATAGAGCCCATGGTTATTTGAATAATTTATTTTTTCTGGTGTAGACTATCTTGTACAAAATTTTTATTTTTAAATACGTGATTCACAGCGGATTCATTTTGTACTGAGAATCTAACAATGCCTACCATAATATATTTTTAGTGATTTGTTTTATTATTACATATTCTTGGCTAAAACACGTTTTTGTAATCAATTCGGAAAATTTAATTTTGCATAATATTATGGATTTAATTGTTTTTATTTTCATGCAAATTTTAACTATCTGTTCCTATATAATTTAATGGGTTTTCAGAATTTTCATTTATTCTCCTAACAATACATCTAACAACTTTAGTTTATAATGTTTAATTTATGTTGACATGTTACGTTTAAAATTACTCATGAAATCGTTAGATACATCATTTATTTGTATACTAAAGTTTCTAATCGGCTAGTTGTTACACTATTTACAGCCATGTAGAAAGTAATGACTACATTCAACATTTTTTTCTCGTGTGTTGCTATAATTTCTTTTAGTGAAATGATTTCGGGTTGATTCCGTTTAAAAATGTTTCCTTGTTATAACTGTCAACACACGGATAAATTCCAACAGTATGCTACATATAAATCATATTTTGCTAATTCATACGAGTAACCTTTAAGATAAGTATATTTCCCAATACTTATACTTCTATCGCATTTCATTTTATGTTGTTTTTAACTCATTGTGTTTTAAATTAATCTACCCGCGCGTTTTTCTCATGACTTCCTACATACAAATTTTAATATATTAAATTAATAATATTATAGTATGTTAAATAAATTCGCCTGAATTGCAAGTATCTTAGTTCTGATAAAATGTCAAAGCGTCTGTCTTTATGAATGAAAAGAATAATTGTTTTTTTTTGCTGGATCAACGGTCCTCTTACTCACTGGTGTAGGAGACGTATTTTTAGGAAGTGATAAATGACGATGCATTTTTCATCTTCTTAACATGTCAAAAATGTGGCGGTTGCGTCATCGCGGATATTCTTCGGCGGCGCCACGTGAAACTGTCTTGTGCCCTCTAAAAAAATGTGATGTCCAAATGGCGTAACTCCAACACTCATTTTGATCATGTGCCGTTCGCTGGACACTATCTGTTACGGATGCAGACCGTCACGTACTTTTCACACCTTTTTATACGCATTCTCTTAGAGTGACTCTGTGATATCCTATTTTAAAGATTCCGGCGAGTATAGATCAGTATTACATGCCAATTTGACCGTTAGACTTGAGCTATTAAATATAATATTATTGAACGTAAATAAAATGACATATTAAAAGATTTAGAGAAAATTCTAAAACACTTGTTTATTGCGAATATTGTGGCATAGGTAGATTGCTTAATATTAATTTAAAATAATGATTTTTGGATATTTTGTGTAAAATTCTCCAATTATATGTAAGATCTTATTAAAAGAGAGTTCTGAACAAATATATTACCAGTTAAATCTCAACAGTGAAAATTCAATGAAAATAAAGAAAATAGCTTGTCGTACGTCTGCGAATTTTCATCTTATGTTCACCGAAATCTAAACAGTGACGCAGGCAAAATATACTTATTTTGTCTCTGTTATAGTATTTTTCTAAACAATAATATTGTATTGTGGTAGTAATATTTTATTTACGTAAGTACGAAAAGCACTTTCGATTTGGTTATTTGCAATATGTAATATTTACATTTTCAAACTACTCAGTGGAATTATTTTACTGTAAATTAATAGTATTGATAGTATACGTCTATAACTAGAGCCATTGTGGCTGGTATAGTTGTTTTTACCGGTTTAGATGGACGAACGCGGATTTAAGTTAATATGTTTGATAAATATTCTAGTTTTGGCAATGATGAATTATTGTAATTGCATAAGTAACGCGTCAATTCTTGCCAATTAATTAAATGCTAATTACTAAAATCGGGGTCCCGGATCTTCTAGAGTATTATGTAAAAAAAGTGAACTGATTTTTAACGCTTTAGGCGCCAGCGTGCGCGATGCCAAATCGACATTGAAAGTGTGTCAGATTGCACGACCGAGCGCAACCTTGCCTTGGCGGGTTTCCTACACGATAGTAAGAATTACACAGTAACGTGCACGTAGTGAATATTTTTTATCTTTAAATCATTTCGTAATAGTCGGAGAAATTCCTTTCGTTGGAATGATCTGCTTGCGCGTGATTCAAATGTCAACCGCTAATTAAAATAGATATTTTTAAGTTTATGCGTACAGTAACACAAACTGATATTTCATTAAATTGTGTCATTCGTAATAAATTGAGTTTTCAGAATATAATAACATTTAAAGAAAACTTTATTACTATTTCCATATTAATATTTTTGACTGATGGTCCTTGATGGAAGTTTACCAGTTTTAAATAATTTAGAAATTACTTCCATATTATATTTTTCTATTTGATATGAACGGTTACTTGACAAATGATAAATTTATAGATTGTGATTTTGAAACACATATATATTATTCGAGTGTTTAGTAAAACAAATATTAGCAAAACCTAACCTAACCTAACCTAAGCTTGGTAACTAATCTAACTGGCCACTGAAGCGAACGCATTGGATCATTTATTATCATTACCACCAATCACCGTTAGAAGATTTCACGTAAGGTTAATTTAACTATTTGCGCTTAGTTTTTTGATAGCAGATCAGATATTTTTCTCATTTAATTACATCTAAATTTTCAAAGAATTTATTATAATTAACATAAAAATTACAGAAACTAATGATATTTCGTAATTATCAAAGTGAATTGTTTTTCTTTGTTAAAAACATATTTTTTTTTCAAATTTACACATTCGTTTCTTGTACTTGTTGGTCAATGTAAACGATTACATACATTTTACAAACTCAGTGAAAATAAGACGAATGCAGTATAATGCGAAACTACTATGACTCAGTGGAAATTTTAAAAAGGTTTGTTGCAAAGCAATACTTTAATAAAAGCGTTTGGCAAGATATTACTATGTAACCCTACCTCGCGCGCGTCACTGTGCCGAGTCACAATCATGAATGAATTTGCGTCATCAAGTAGTAGAGTAGAGTGGCAACGCGATAGTAGTAAGAACAAATGCAAGAAATCTTCCACGGCTTCTTTTCCATTCATGGATTATTTGCGGGAATGCATTTGGCAATATGGTCGGTTATATCCGAGATATAGCTCGGGCTTATCGCTAGTTCTACGATTCGTGACATTCGATTTTTACCTATGATTTATCGCACAGGTTACTTATGAGTTGTGAATACCATCATGGATTACTAATCGATTTATTTTCCATGAATAAGATCGCCGTTTCGAAGAAACATACATGTCAATCATTACAAGTAGTCTTGATAAGAATCTTTTTGACTTACTTTCGCTTGCGTACTTTGGAATTTACTTAATTTACAAATACCATGCGATAGTGAAGGAAATTACTTAATACTTGATACAATTGCATCATTAATCATCGTCAATACAATGCAATGTACGCAATGTACAGTAAAATTATGAAAATTAAAGATTTTATCGTGTTGACCGTATCAAGTCGGGTGGCATGCGGAAGTATTTCAATCTCATCAGTGTTTGTATATTTTTTGACGAATTGGTATTCAGTTATTAATGTCATCATATCGCTAATATCATTTGCAACGCATGGTCTGTATTTAAATGGTATCTACACTAAAAACGTATTTTTTTATGCAGCTACAGAAATTCAACATTGTAACAGACCTCCAGTGCCAAACGATTAACAATCGCGCGTCAAACTCTGGACCTCTTAGATAAAATTATAAAATACGTAAAAATTAATAGTAAGAAAATATTTAAAAAAGGAAAACTTCAATTAAGATACATATATATTATGTTATAATATATATAACACATGTTTTGGTTGTAGTTTGTAGGTGGCTTTTCTAAGACCCAAAACATACACCACATTTCGACGTGCTCGCATATACAAAATAATTGCAGTCGTTGCGGTGAACTGTGATTGTGTATTGTATCTTTCTGAAAACACACACAAAATTTAAATATACCCCAGAAGTATCTATTGTTTAATCTACGGCGCCAAGGCATAGTTTTCTGAATACATGATTAATCTTAAAATACTTATAGAGGTCGGTTGTAGACTACAATGTATGTGTCATGCGAGACATAATAAAAAACGTGTAGTGCGGCTAAAAATAGTTCAGTTCTGTCGGAATGAACAAATAGTACGTGGGAAGTAACAAAATTAACTCACAGAGCTTGCTGTCATAAGCGTTATAAAGGTTTAGGGGATGAAATCACCACAGTATGTTTTGTAAATAAAAAATTGGCTGCAGTCCAAAAAGTTTTATTGGCGGGAATATTCGATGGCAAAATTTATGAAATTGATGACGGTATCCATAAAGTTGACTTGTTAGAAAAATTCTAAGAAGCTTGTGAGATGTTATGATCACTATATCGTGGGATAGGCGTCTCATTTTTTCACTTATTGCACCGGCGCCAATGAATTTTGGAAGATATTAAAGTATTCATTGTATGTGTACGACAATGAAGGTTTGATACGTGCGTTCGTCTGTGCTTAATTTTCCAACTCCTTAAAATATAAATCGTGTTTTCATCGATAGTATTATAAAAAAGATAGAAGAGGTAAGATAATTGGAGTGTTATCATTACAGATTGCCCAATCTTATAAATGTCATTTCAAATCGAGTGACAATTTCCAAAATGTATTAGGTATTTTGGAATAAAAGGTTGAACTTAAACGTCATATTATAATTACACTGCTTTATTATTATTCTTTATTACACTGTCTCCTCGGTAGCGTAGTTGGTAGTGTTCGCGCTTAGCAATCCGGGGAATGCGGGTTCGATTCCCCATCTGCTGGATTTTTTTTAAATCCAAAAGATACAGGACTGAATGCCCATTAGATTGAGCAATTGTCTGAAAAACGATTCTCGTGAAAAATTATATTTTAAAACGTCTTCAAATTGCGTAGATTCACTTTCGGAGTGGATATCTTCACACTGTGTAGATCCATATGGTTCATTTCGGGAGCGAACATGGTATAAAAAAATGTATGTTATGTAGAGACGGTACCTAAATATGTATCCTTAGCTCCAAACTAAACATATTTTGACAAGCCTTGAAGGTGTTACTTAAAAAGATGCTACTTATCCAAAATATAACAGAACAAGACGAAAAATATGTTTAATATACAGAAGGTTGCATTTGTTACTAACGTATTGAGAATTTAAAAAAAAATGTTTCACATAAAACGATTTTTGAAATGTACAGAAAATTTTATAGAAGTTAAAAAAACAATTGTTTTTGGGCAAAACGTTAACTAGATTAGGAGGAAAGGACAGTTGCTACATGAAAAGTTTTTAATATTGACTTGTTTGTTAGTTGATACGAAATGCAGGACAACAAGCTTTTTGTAATGTGCTTTATGATATATTTAAAATTAATTTATGTTTATGAATGATTTACTTGCGTCGTTTTCTTAAAAGCGTTTCATTACTTTTCATCTAAATATAATCAGCTATATTATTAGTGTGATAAATAAACAACATACTAGAATTAGTAAATCGTTGCGATTAAATGTTATTTATTCAGTAGGCGCATCCATTATCTATTGTTGGGCGAACTGCATTAGTCGATATGTATTTGTTTTTCGCGAGTTGGAATTTTAATGAATAATCGACACTGCAATGATTATTCGTCCAGCAAATAATGGTTTCAAAATTAATACAGTGACTAAGAAGTACGAGCTGCTGTATTGCACCAGTATTTCATGTGGACATAATATATTCATTATTTCGTATTGTTTAATTATTAAAATAGTAATTGATTAAAAATGGATTAAGCGTGTACAAAAATATATTCTTTTTTTGTTGTATTCATGCCAATTAATTAGTTAGATGTAGCTCTGAATACCCAGTGGGTTAAACGATTTACAATACGAAAACTGTGTGTCTTGATAAGTCTTCACGTTCTGGAAATTCATATGCTTCCCACTTAAGATAAACAATAGAACAGACTTAACGAGCGTAGTGAAAATTTCATTGGATTAATTTTAATATGAGAGAATATTAGCTTAATTTAAACATATGATATAGTTTTGAGAATGGTGTCACCGCTGAAATAGTCAACAACATTAATTTAACTGGAGGAATATAATAAATGCAGTCAGTCAAACGTTGTAAAGTAAGGTTTTATCAAGTAAATGTAAATTTAATTTGCTGATTTTATCTTTGTTAAATCACCTTTGGAAAAATGGGCAGTGTGAAACATTATTGTTAGATAAAACAATGTTAAATTTACGAATAATTGAGTCATCTTTATATATCAAATGGATATTACGAAGTGCCATAGACAAAAACATGATTTATATTAATTATTTGTCTCAAAAGTGGATTTTACGATCGAACCGTATATTTTTAAGAATAAATTCTCCATTACCCAAACGATATTCTTGAAAGTAACACATTTGACACCCACCGACTGTGTCTCGGCAGACTGGCTACATATTAATCGTCCAATATTCACAGGAAATTGATATTGAGTTATACATTGTTAAATAAGTGCTTATTTAAAAAAATATATATTACTTTATTTATTATATTATTATTAAACGGTCGCCATGCTTGTCGGATTGATTAAGGCGGCCGTCTCGACGCTAGACGTCGGAGATTTACATCTTGCAAACGCATAAAATAGATTTTTTTATTTTTTTAATTCTGTACTTAATTATCATTGGGTTGAACGATTGTTCAACAAGTAACTTTCGTGACAAGACTTCGTATTGTAGAGTTGTGCATGCTCGACATTTGGATCGGACATGAAAAAACTGTTACACTAGATACTAAAACATTTTGTAAATTTAAAATAAAAAAACTTGATATCATATATTATCAAACACCTGACTGTTTATTAATTTGATGTCTTGCGTAGTGACCCGAATAGCACTCGACGGTTTTTGTATAATGATACAATTTCAGACACATTTATTCAAGGTCACATGTCTACGATATATAATATTGTTTCTTTGTAGAAATTTACTGTAAAAATAAAACTACATATTTAATTGATCAACTATTAATGTGTGTTTTTTTATGAAATTTATACAAATGATTTATATGTAACGATCGTAGTTATGAATATTATTGGTACGAGGATGCAGAAAAGAAAAACTGTGTTTGTAAAAGTTAAAAATCCTCATAGAAGTTTGAAAATTTTAAATATATAGATAAATAAATATATTTACTGTATATTTTATATGTAATGAACATTATTATCACATCTGGTATAATTGATACCCAGTCTATATATAAATCGGTGATTTGTGAAATTTAAAGAAAAAACGAAAAGAACCGAAAAACTTATTTACTGCTCTTACTTACGTTTGTAATTGGTGAGCTGGCGAAGGAGTCTTAATTCTGGCGTGGATTTTTTTCTCTACGAGCCTGAAAAATAGGCTTCGATTGAGTCAACGTAGAACAACAACAACAAAAAATCATTTCTAACGAGAATCAAAAGCGAGTCACGCAAGTGGATGATATCGCGGGCCAACGCACCGCTCGTCGGTCGGCGTGCGCGTTCCACTCGGCGGCCGCTCGCGCCTCGGAAGCTGCCGGCCTATTTTGTATGAATCACCAATTTGGTGACTCGTCCTATCGATCTCGCACTTGTACCCAGCTACTGGTTCACACATCAATTACGTCCGAGCGTTTTTATTTTTATTGCCATAAAAACTCGGCAGATGTAACCAGATTGCGGACTATGTAACTAGATACAGTATGACTGTCGCAGTAATAAGAAAATCATTTTGTTTGAATTGTCTTTTTTTTGATAATTTGTGACTTGTTCGTTTTTTGAAATTATTCGTCATTTTTCACTTTGACATCAAATGACGAGTTATTTCGAATTGATAATGCAAAACATCTTTTGTGCTATTACAAAGTGAATTCTCTGTACGTGTAATAATGAGCGAACAGAAATATGTACATAATACCCTACATTCACCAACTTCAAACCAATGATATTTGATTGCCTCTTTCAAATATTTTTATTTAACTATCAAACATCAGCGATTTTCTTTTATTTCTTTTTTTAAAATAATATTTCCATTTGTCACTAGTTTTAAAAAATAACATATTTATTGAAGTTTAAATTTCTCATTGAAATTAATCGACGATTTGTTTTACACAAATACAAAAGAAAGTAGGTATCAAAATAGTGATTTTAGTTTAAGAGACCGCCAAATGCAAATTCAACTGCCTCAAATCAGACGTGGCTAATTTCATTACAAGTCTCACACATCGCACATAGTAACTTCATTTTTATTTATGTATCTTCGTTCATAATCATATTGTAACAATTCACCTATTTTTCAAAATAATTGTTCCATGTTTTTTATCGACACATAAAAACTTTTTACATTGAGAAATTTAAGGATATGAAAGTGTTTCTATTGCAATTAATGTAATAACATTCGATCAGTTGCAGATAACAAATACATCTGTAAGGGAATTAGTATCTATTATTCAAATAAAAGTTATGTGCCATATAAACATATTTTTTGTTCATTAAATTCGAATATTATTGGTTTGAGTATGTAACTAGTTCGTGATTTCGGACGAAACTGCTGGGAAAATGTGCCAATATGAATATCTACGGTTTTAATGAGGTCAGCGCCACGCGATTAAAGAGGTCGATGTTTGTAGTATGCAGGCGACACGGAACCGGCTTTCTTTTGAAATCCATAATGTGAGTTAATATACTATCGGCAATATTATGTTTAAGCTTTTTAAACATAGCAGGTTGACAGGGATGTAGTTATTATGTAGGATTAAATATTTTAAATTTTTAGAATTCGACTTATTGTAAGCTTTTTAGTAAAGCTCAAATCCGTTGGTAATGTTAGTGATCCAACTGCCGCCAGATAAAACTTTGATTCGTACGAATACTCGTACTCGATGAAAGTCGTAGTATTTATAAAATACATATATTTCATTTTTTATGCAGCTACGGGGCTTGAAACCGTAGCTATCGGCACGAAGCGCGAGTGACTATTGATATAATAAATAATAATGTAGTTATGACTGACGATCAACCCTCGCAAAAAATAAATGTGAATATGTAACTAATATTTTAATCCAGATATTGTACGTAATAGCTATTTCCATAATGTTCAGTAAAGTAATAAATTATTGAATAAAAATAAGTATAGTTTGCGTATTGTCAGTTTTGTCTCCACGGTTGCGTAGAGGTTAGCGTGCCCACCTGACGATCCGGGGAATGCGGGTTCGATTCTCGCATATGTCGGATTATTCGTAATCCAAAAATGCAGGGCTGGGTTGGGTCCCCGTTGGGTTGAGCAATTGTCTGACAAATAATTCTCGGGAATAATAATCTGTAAAAACGTCTTCACATTGTGGAGATCCATATGTGCCATTTTCGAAGTGGATATCTTCACGGTATGTAGATCCATATGCTTCACTAGAGCTCCACACATAAAACCTAGAATCCGGTAATCTATGATTAATCAATACGCGGTCGCGATAGCCGATAAGAAATCACAAAAAAGTGTTCTTTATATAAGTTGGAATATCTGTTGGAATTGCTACTAATTAATGGTATTTAGCGGGTGAGAATGTTGATTTGATAGCGTTTTAATTAGTGCATAATTCTTACAAAATTTCTTATAAGAATTTACCCAAAGGACGTTTCCATTACAAATATTTTCCATAACGATTTGTTTACAGCTATAAAATACTCATACAGTAATTATTATCGCTAATCGTTCAAACATTCAAATTTCGAATCGATCAAGCCGCGTAAAAGCGTGCGTTTTTAATTCACATCCGATAACATAGTGCTGCGCCTGGGCAGTGCGGTGTGACGTCACCGCGCCGGTTCTCGGTCAAGGACGCGGAGCCGCTTGACCGGGGGTCGATTTCCAACGCACTGCAAACAATATGTCGCGTGAATTTACTATTCAACACTTACGAACCCGACGCAGCTATAATATTTAACAGATTAATAAAGTGCTACTTCTTTAGATATTTTTTTGGATTCCGTTTTATTTAATGCCTCTTAAATTTCAACTACAATATAGTATGAATATGGTATTGTTAAACTAAATTAAGTATCATAAGCTGGCTGGATCAGTGCAAGACATGACTAATCCACATTTTTTAAATAAAGCGTTTTTTCCTTCCAAAATACGTGTGAAATAAAATTTATCAATGTCAATACAAATTCAGATCATCACTGAAGCTGAAAACTTTTCCTTGTAACTATGATTTCATTTTTTTTTATGATTCCATTAAAATTTTAAATAATAAAATGCCAGAAATTTTATATTTTTTTTATAAATGGTATGTTTTTATATTTGTTAAAAATAAAAATACTTACAAAATGTCTGCGTATGCCACACACATATTTCAACTGACTATTATGTCAGCAATAGAAATTTAAAAACAAGTCCTTCATTAATGTCTACTTATCTCAGAATCATTTTGTGGTATAGTGATGTCTGATACTGAGCCAACCAATTATATTAGATAAATAAAAATATATTGCATCTCAATTTATAATTGTTGCCCATTGCCAAATACTGAAAACGGTTAAACCATATGTCAATAGTTTAATAAAATACAGTTATATATCTATATTTAACATCTATTGGTTTTAGTAGTTTGTGTACATATTTCTATGATTCAATCAAATTTGATAATTTTTTATCATTAATTATATTTGATTTTATATACATAAAGATATACCACCTAGTCTGGTTGAGTATACAAACAAAGTTGCATAAAAACCGACATAATTTGTATCTGTAAATATGAATTTAAAAGTTCGGTAGTACGCAGTAGTAAGAGGATTTGTACTCATATTTTGCGTAAAAGTTAACTGTCCAAGTAATATTTTTATACGGTGAAAATTTATTTGATCCATATGCTATCAAGAAATCCAAATTACATATTTTCACCATTTAACAGTAATATCGCAATTATGTATATAAGATTGTGAAAAGTTTGCAAAGATATTATATTTGATATATCTACAATGGCATTTATATTCGATAATAATTTACTTGTAGCTACAAATCACATCGAGTGCCAGACGATATAGTGCATTTCATATCTTATGACAACCAAAAGACAATTTTTATCAGATATGTAAAATATAAATATTTTGTCCAACCTTTACGGGTTTGAAGGTGTTATGAAAACTCACAGCATTATCAAACACTAACATAGGTAATAAAATAACAATAACAAATCAATGCCAATACGCGTTCGCTTACCGTTAACGATTACGTTATACACAATAATTCACAGTAAGAAATAAATTATATGATTCCTATTAGGTTTCCGAGTAAATAAAAAACTTGTATGAAACTAGTCACCGTAATTTTCTTATAAGATTTTCCAATACAGTAGGATGGAATTGGATAATTTTAATCTATTGATATTAATTGCACGATGCAAGTTGGAATGTCTCCAGTAATTTTCCATATCAAAATGAAGAACTAATTAGAAAACAAAATTTTTATTCGAATTTTGAAAATCCGTTTTTTTTATGATAAAATGGTATTTTGAATTTGGAAACATGAATGATTAGGATTCTAGTAGAAATACAAATTTTATAGCACACAAATTAAACACATACTAAGCGTAATGGAGTTTTTTTAAATAGTATTTCTTATGATAGAAATATAAATATTTTCCTCGGAAAAATTCAACACACGCTTCAAAAGTGATTGGATATTAATATGTAGAATTAAATTATTACATACGAGATTTTGAATGATTATTAAAAAAATTAGAAGATTAGTAGTATGTGCCTATTTTGTATAAATGTACATAATCGAAATCGATTATCAAATATTCTAGCGAAGGATGCGAAGATTATATAACTGCTATTAAAATAGATACATACTCGTATACATTTTTATTCTATTCAGACATGCACCACGAGCCATTAGCGGGCTTTGACGTCCCATTTTCAAATCATTTATCCCATCATAGATATAATGATATAGACTCGCTCTTTTTCCAAAACTTCATTTTTTCCATATTTGAGCGTCCCAGGTTGGATACCACTGATCTATGGGGATGTGTGAACATATCCACCCTAGACATGAAATCTGTGGATCTCCGTAATGTGAAGACGTATCTTTTTTACCATGTCTCCTCCAAAATACGATACAATACATAAATAAAATACAGTTTGAAAGTCATTTGATTTCATTTTTTATTTCATACATATTATTTATAATGCCCGATCCAACGGTGAAACATATTGATCCGCATGATATTTATATTTATAAATATCAGACGACCGTTTAGGAAATAAAACATGGATTTTCATGATATAAAAAAATATTTTATAGACATATATATTTTTATTTTTTTTATACCATGTCTGCTCCCAAAGTGGTGCATATAGATCTACACAGTGTGAAGATACACAATTCTAAAGTGGAGTATATGGATCCCGACTGTGTACAGACATGTCTTCACATATTATTTTTCACGAGAATTGTGTATCAGGCTCAACCCAATAGGCATCCAGTCCTGCATGTTTGGATTTTAATATATATGATACATCTAGGAATCGAACCCGCATTCGCCGAGGTGCGCAAGCTAATCTCTATACTACCGGGGACGCATCGTACCGGAAACGTTGATAATCATATAAATCTTTTTACGTAGTTTCCTTAGTGATAAAAATAATTCAACAACTTAATCTATTGTGTTACAAGATCTTACGTATAATTAACATTTTAATACGTGGACGGACGTCATTTCAATAACAAAAAAAGAATTTTTACTATCCCTACAAAGATTATAATTAAAGTGTCGATTTTATGATTTATAGAATTTATTTAAAACACGGTTTGACGTGAGTATGAAAACAAACAGTATAACAATTTCTCTGTTATGAATCACGTATGTAACACAAATTATACGAAACGTCGAATTTTAATTGGCGGAATCATTTCTGCCGCTGCGCGAATCCACTATGAAAACGTATTGTGTTTAAACAGTTGTAACATAAAATTGTTGTAAAACGACTATGTGTCATTTCGGTGGGAACGCAATTTTTTTCGGTTGAATCATCCAATCTAGAGTTGATCGTTAATCGCTCGCTCTATATAACGCTGTCGGTTAAGAGATTTCGCTATGATTTTCTCTGTTATGATATTCTCAAGCGTTTTTGATGCGTTTTTGTTGCCAAAATACTCCCACTCGGATTCCCGCGCGAGATAAATTTTTCGCATAGTTCCGCTGTAAACATAATACAAAATTATTATCGCGCCGATTACTTGACTCATCGGGTTACATATTTGTGTTTATTGACCACCCGCTTCTTGGGATAATATGAACTACTAGTATTCAGTAATCACATCGATGATTCCGTACTATAAAATGGCAACTGAAATTATTATCAAAATAGTGAAAAAATAGGTCTCGCCGTATGCCCGATGTGTCAATAAAATCACATTTCAAAATAAGATGATTTCTTTATATTATTGAAAAAACAGTTCGAGTCACAGTTATTACATGTTATTTTTATCACGTGGGTTCCAAATATAGAGCATACTATGGATACAGCTGCGGGATTTGAATCCATGACCTCAGAGACCAAAACAAGCGCCTCTGCTAGCAATAAAAACATTTTTTAGCCATAAGTGTATTTCACCGGTTGCTTCTGTAATTTGTTTGAGCCATTGAAAATTCATATACGTGGCAGATAAATAGTGTGGCTTCAAAAATTCAAAATTTTCGTTTACGGATTTTTTGGCAGATTGGTTATTTTTTAAATGTATGTTGAAGATAAATTTTATCGTACAAATAAAACAGATGAGCCCTTATTCGAAAAATCCGTAACTCGACATTCAGCCCATATAACCGAAAATGCAAACACACAAGCTAAGTTGAATAATTAATTAATGAGCTTGGATTTAACGAAAGTTTCTAACTGGTACATAGATCAGCGGGTTTCAACCTGGGAGACGCGGAAACTATTGCCAGAAGAGGCGCCAGATTTTTTTTTTGAAAGGTGTAGTAGCAAGAAAATTGGAAACCGCTGACTTAGATAATCTGTTTTTTATCTACGAAATAAAAGATTTTTGTTTCATTTATTGTATCAACGATATATTTTTTATTAAATGTTTGTTTTATTATGTATATTTTGAATTTTGTCAACAGCATTTGTATTTTTTTTTAAATTCAGTAAGTAAATAAATTATAAACAATATAATAAATTATTACTCTATTGAGTATCACTAACAATAGAAATATATTTGCTGTACCTGTTCAAATCTGACAGGTAGAGAAATTTCAATAATGTCAGTATGAATGAACAGTCTTTTAACAGGAAAGTATTTTTTCTTGAATTCTCACGAAGATTTCAAAATAAGAAGACAAGTTTCAACAGCTCACCCTCATCGAGCAGGGGATGATGATTGTTTTGTGGAAGGATTATGTGGATTAAAAATGAAATACACCGGCCGCTAAGTGTTGCGGCAACGGAGTTATAATCGATTCAAACAAAATTATCGCTGATTATTATTAAGCTCAAATAGGTTACACTTCAAAGGAAGTGTTCAGTGACTGAAAAGCATATCGGAATAAGTCAGTACCTACTTAAAAGCTATTATTCTTTCATAGAAACGCTTTGGCAGCGTGGTCTGCCGATAGTTTAAAGGTTTCTACGGTTAAAGCTTATATTGGTAAATGCATTTCACACAAATCGAATTTTAGGAAGGGATAATTAAATGTTGTTAAATTATTTATAAAGAAGGCATGATTAATTAACAGAAATTCATAGTATAATCAATTGAATATGAAAGTGGACCCCGTTGACGAAGATAATTATTTAAATAATAATAAAACATAACATTTTGTGAATGAATTTTATTTTTAACGTACCAAATTAAAGGTATTTATTACTTGTTTGGACACGAATTTTAATATCAACATTAACGTTTTGTTCACATAACTTTAAATTATAACACTTCAATAGTTAGCCATATTAAATTATACATATGACGGTATATATTATAATAATATCGATAGTTATTTCGGTCATCATATCAATGCATATTATACAGCCGGTATACCTATCGACAAAATTGTTAAATTTTAAAGTGTTCAACAATTCGAAATGGACATAATTGGCCAATATCACTGATCATCAAAAATGGACTGAATAAATTACACTTAAAATTGTCGTTATTTTTTTATTTAAGTTACATTTTACTCAAACACAAACTGCGTGTTGATTATATTTTGGTTGTGTGTTTTGGGAAATTTGTCGATACATTATTAATTAATGTATTGTATAATCTAGATTGATAATCATACTTGAAGAAGTGTTTTAAAAAGCGCAGTTTTAAATTATATTTTATACAATACGGCACTCATTTTATCGACACAGTACACACTGGCAAATTAAACTTATTGTAAAGTTCATATTGTATTATAGAATTACCGACAAAATTAATGGCGAGTCGCTAAAAACTTTATGTTATAGTTTGTCCGCATCTTACATTTAAAAATACGTAGTTTGTTTTATGTATGACTTAATTCTATGTATAGAGGTGTGAAATGAAAAAAAATTAACGCGAGTCATAGGTACACAGCTGGTCACAGTTGATTTGAAACAATTTTGTTTAAAGCATTAAAATTCACATAAAAAATGTGTTATAATTTAAAATAATGGAAATCGTGATTAATATAATTATTAATTATGTTAATATTTTTATGACGTATTTAATACGCTATGGCGTTGCAGTCAGACATGTGCATTATGTTTCTGTAACAATTTTTATGTAATCAAAATGCAATTAGCACCCTCGAAGTGGCGACCGATTATACAAACAGTTCTTCGCGTGCATTTCAAACATTATTACATTTTGTCGAATAATATTTATTATTTTTTGTCGCCAATGAAGCAGTCGAATGAGAAAGTAATGAAAAAATTAATTGCCGTTGATAATCGACGCTTATCGTTCATTATTATTTCTTAAAATCTCATTTAGTTTATTGCCTCTTAGAATTTATTTGTATTGTGTGTATTATTATATAAATTGATAGAAGCCACTTTTATTAAATAATTATAACGCCTCGCTAAAATGAAAAGTGTGCACCGCAATGACAAAGCCGAAAACTGATTTTTAGATTTCACTTTTTATACTGCTTAAGGATACGAAAAAGTTATAACTTAAAAAATATCGCATTTAAAAAAAAACAATTTGAGTGTTATAACTCCATTATATTATAACGTATATTAATTATCAAAAAAATATAATTTCACAGTGAAAAGTACGTAAAAAGTTGTAAAAAAAGTAGATTCGGAAGGTTTGTCAAAACGGTTCGTTTTATGTTATATTAATTGTGGAAAGTAAAATAGACGTAACCTATATCGAACAAGCTTTACCAAACGCACAAAAACGTTTATTTAATGATTTTGATCCAAAATCAAAACATTACATAGACACAACGTTGAATTGCATGAAGACTAAAACTGGTGTTTTATATACTCAATATTATATTAATTTAATAATTTATTTAAGAAAAATCAGTAAAATTGTTTACGTGGAAGCTCCTTTTCCTGTTGGAAAATTTCACAGGCTATCCCTTTTTCAAACGTAAAACCTAAATTTAGACACTAATTCGGCATTCTCAGCCTATATAACTTTGATAGAACGTGTATTAAGTTATATACTTCTTTATAACCGAATAAAAGCTATTTTTTTTAATTAAGGGTAACGTCATTTTTCCTTTCCACAGTCGATTAATAAAATGATGACCTAAATATATGGACTGGAATTTAACTGGGAATAACAGTACATACTAGAAGGAGTACTAGGAAGGTTCTAATAAACGGTAGTATTTTTGCTATTGATAATATGCAAGGGATCGTAAAGGTGTTAAAGTTTCTTCATGCGGTTAATATACTATGCTATATTTCTACTATATGTACATCTTTGTATATTTATATTAGTGTATTTTTAATATTGATTTTTTATTTCCGAAATTAAATTGAATGTTTTAAAATATTTTTTTTAAGATTCCGATATCTTTCTCCAAATCTAATCTCTCCGATATCGATATGAATTTCCCGTTACGTATGTGAAATTTGCTGATATAACAATTGCTTGGTTGATTCATACAGGTTGTAATCAATTTTGTTGCAAGTACGTGTCTTAGAAATCTATGTCTATAGGCTATGAAATCGATGAGTATCAATACGTTTTGTCTTTATCGATTTTCATTTGAATTCGTATGACAATATTCCTAGAAAAATAGTTGAAATACCAACAATTGTTTGAATAGCTGCGGAGGTCGCCGCGGTTCTGTAGTTTGACTCGCCCACCTGTCGTCATGTTTCCGGCTACGTTAGAATTTCCCGCCAATGAATCTCGCGCCGGCGGAAGTAGGGAATCTTTCTAGAAGCTTTCGAACACCCCACAAAAGTCTAACCTCAAGCTTTCCCACTCTTATATTAGACTATGATATTTATTAGCTTTGCGGCTTATTTAACAGTCAATATTGATGGCTTGTGGAAAACTCTGACATTTGTTTAAATTTATCTGGGAAACATGTTCATTGATAGTTTACCTGTTTATTCAGTCAATATTTCGGAGTTTATATCATTGAAGAAATCCATCACCGCAAAAATCTATAAAATACCATAGATTAGAAAAAAAAACTTTTTTATCTAAGACGTAAAATTATTTTTGAATTTAAATTATATATTTTTTTGGAATCCAAAAATCTTGGATTATCGGAATTGTTTGAAATATTACGGGTTTTTTTAAATATTATTAAGTAACTTAATATTTTGTATATTATTATCTAATAATATTAAAAGATGCTGGTCGTTTTTTATTAATAACTGGATTGCTAATATATACATATATGTATGTATATATATTAACAAGCCATACGAAACTTTAATTGTCATCTTATAAACGGACTAATGACATACATGAATAGCTCGAAGATGCTGAAAGGCGATACCCAATTCACAATTACGTATTTGTGTAATAATACACTAATCATTTTATATTACGTATTCCTGATTTCATGCTATTTTTTTCCTTATCTTCGTTGACTAGCGTTCGCTGTGTTGAACGAATTGTTGACAACCAAATCTCTTAAAATATAAACGGTTCGATTCATCATTGTTGGTGGAATTTGTGCAGTATAAATTCAGACATTTATCTACCATCACCATCATCACTCACATAAATAAATCTATATGTCTAAATTATAAGGTTTTTTTATGTCATGATTTATGCAAATAAAATTATACGCGTATGTTTATATAACATAATGTTCTCTGTCTCTATATTTATCGATTCATGCGATGTCTCGCTCATATTGCACTAATAATACACTCGTATTATAAAATTATGTTATAAATCACTATACTTATTTATATAACGACCTTGAACGGTCAAGTTCAAGAACGTCTACCGTGCGTAGCCTTGAACCGCGAGCGGCGAGATACGAAACTATCATAACATACTATAATAATATTATCAAACGAGATACAGCCGTGTGATTATTATTATTATTCTTATTATTAAAGTAATTATTTAATATTAGGTGGGCTTGGTTACGGAGAAAAAGTCTAGACTTCGAGCGCTGGAAAAACTGCTGTAAATCTACAACCTCAATATCTTCATATCGTTTTCCTTCGTCGCGCGCCGCTAGGTTTTCCGGGAAACTCGAAATGTACGGCTGCAGCTGACGTCACCCCAGTCGTGCCTCGCCCGCGCGGGTGACTCACGGCCGCTCAGTTCGCTGGAAGGCGATCTCGGCGAACGCAAGCGACCGCCAGATTTACCATTAACCGCGCGGAATTGTTCCGCCGCGGAAATAACCACGACTTCGGAGGTGCGATTAGTGGTATCACTGTGACGGTGTCTCTAGCGGTTTTACCTATGGGACAATGCATGGACTTACACCATTCCTTGAATGCGTTCACTTGCGTTTCATACTATAACAACTTGACTTGATATAAACGTTCCTAAAATTCCATCCCACCGAATGCAAGACTTTTCAGATAATTCGAGTATATATAAATTGTGAGACACACCCATATTTCAAATAGCAATAACAAATAAAACATGCATTAATTTTAAAAAAATAATTATAAATATATATATTCGCCCCTTTAAAGGGAAATCTCATTAACTGCGTTTTTATAGTTTTGAGATATTGAAGTTTTAAGATATTTTTTGCGATACAAAATCCGTTTCATAAGTTACACTCTCCGTTAATAGGATAGCTATCGTCAAACTGATTTTTGCAAACGATATGCCTTGTAAAAATTAGTGGATCTATAAAAAAAAGTAATTTTGACCAAAAATGCACTTAATGATATATCTCGCAGTGATTGTATAACACCCACTTATAAAATGCAGCCCAAACATATTTTAGAAAACGTATTTCAATATCGAATTAACACAGTTATTTTAATTACGTATTTTTTAATTAAGTTGATTTAATTTTGCAATCACCGACGTGTTATGTTTTTTAAGTCAAATGTATTTTGATCATCTTTAAAGTATCTTACGGTATTTTTTACCATGTTCGCTCCAAAGGCGGGTGAAATGTAGGTCTTCATAGTATAATGTTGTACAGTCCAGAAATAAAGTATGGATATCCGCAGTGTGAATACTGTGCATCTGGCACGAAGTCCTGCATTTTTGATTGTTTTACAAAAATGAGATACGTTTCATATATTTTTCAATTAATTCAGGAATATACTCTTATACAATTCGATTGTAAAATTTGCTCAGTGAATCCTGTAGCAACTTGATGAAAGCATACAAGTGTTTTAAATTCATACTAATTAATTTTTAATCGTTACGGCGATAAATAATGATCACGTGCGCATTCGTTACATTAATTTTTGACCATTATGTAATGATCAATATTTAACATAAGTGGAAGTAAAAGTGTCGATCGAATTCAGAAGTCGTTTAGTTTTAATTATTAAAAACATTGCCTAAAGTTAATGACTACCTACTAAAAGATTAAAGTTATTTTGTTTATCATATTCACTGAAGGTTCAAATAATATTTAGTATAAGCCTCTTTTAGTTTACTTTTTTCTGAAAAGTGAAAGTAAGACTTTATATACTACCTGCACCGCTTATAATCTACAGTATAAATGTTGAATATTATTTGATATATTTTTTAAATATATTAAAAACTTAAATTCAACATTGTTTCAAAATATGTTTCTGTATTCGAACAAATAAAAATAGGTTAAGACTGTTCATTCAAGAATATTGAAGGTACTAATGTGCATTTTTGTGTACGAAATACTTGCATATTTTAAGCTCATGAAGCGTGCCTGGCAATAAAACAATTCGTCACCATAATTCCGTCAATCGAAACACTTACAACGTAGCTTTTATTATTTGTGAAGAATGTGACGAAGGTGGACTCGGAGACCCGTCAGGCAATTGTTGGAGCGGCACACAACAATGATAATATTTTCTGAATAGCGTTCACAGTGAAACAAAAGCACAAGAAGTGCATTGAAAGCACAACACTAGGTGTAATAAAGACATAAAAGTGCGTCCAATTTGCGAGCGCGGGGGTGCTTTTGCGCCCTATTCCATGGCCCTTAAAAACAACGCCACCAACGGTAGTCTCTTATGACGAAGGTGTGAGTAATAAAACAGTATAGATTTCACTTGCAGATTTTGAAAACAGTGGTGGAAATGATTTTTTCGAAAATAATGCAACCTCCTTCGAAATAAACGCATAAAAAATCTATTAATGTATCATAAGATGTCAAATAAAAATGATTAAAAACTCAGAAAACTGCCATAATATGAAGTTAAGTATCAAATATTAAAGGCTGGAGTTTTGATGATATGATAGGGTGACGTCTTATTATTTTTTTAAGAAAAATCATTTTTTTATTCCACAATTTGAAAACATTATAAATTGTAAATTCAGGTCATCTACAATACCACAATATGTCGTACAAAAAACGAGAGTATCAGTCCATAGTTTCTTTTAATATGAAATAATAATGATAGTGCATCGCTGGAGTTATTTTTTTAACGGACTGTTTATATTTTAATAGAGATTCATTTTTTTTCGTTTCCTTCAAATTAATCGGATTCTAAATATTAAAGAGGTTCCTGTGACTACGTATGACCTGTATCCCCATCTGTGTCGGATTTTTAAAAATCCAAAAATGCAGGACTGGTTGCCTAT
>JAGVSQ010000669.1:0-36084 GCA_022683975.1 Rhyacophila evoluta | reverse complement strand
TTTTATTGAAAATATACTTTTTACGTAAAAATGTCTCGAGTGGTAAAGGTTAAACATAAAATAACAAGCTCAGAAATCAAGACGTCTCATATTACAAATAAAATTTTAAATTATTTATCCATAATATTACTTGATATTTACAAACAAAACTCGCAAGTATTGATGTATTAAAAAAGAATGTCGTTCTTTATCAAAAAAGTCTTACAGAAGTATTTTTAAAGATTTAATACTTATATTAATCCTTTTCCAATTAACTAATGTTTCTCAAAATCTAAGAATCCTGCCATGACATGTCTTCGCTTTGCAGAGATCCATATACTTTACTATCAGAGTGAACGTCTTCCAAGTGTGTATGCTCCAATTTGCGAGCAAAGATAGTTTTAAAAAAGAAAGAATCTTCCCGCTGAATCGATGGTTTAATCTGCAAACGAGCCAAATCTTCTTTCGTTGGTGAATGTGTATGTTTCTGCATGGAGTTAGCTGGCGTGTGCGGGTGGAAATTTTGGTGAGTTTAGTGCGTTCTGAGTGCAATAGAAAAAATAAATTTTAAATTAAAAAAAAATGACTATGGACGGGTTAGCTGGTTTATAGATTGATACATAGAAATGCTGTAATTTAAAAATAATTTCGATGAAAAACAATGTATTGTTTTAAATCATATTAAGCAAATGATTTTTTCATTCATTATGAGTGATATTTGAAAAAAAAGCCAGGCATAAAAAAAGCAAAATTGTCAATAGTATATTGTTGTTTAGCGTTTAAAGGGTTCAACGAAGCATATGGTGATTTATAAAGTGAGAGCATTTTCACAACGAAAAGATGACCGTTATGCTAAGCTTTGAAATAAATGCCTGCGGTGGATTCTGGGGGTGCGTTGTTTATGACTGGTAGAAATAGGATATCCGCAATTTGAAGATTTCCTGTCTTGTAAATTTAAATTTTTTAAATCCAGCAGTTGTGGGATTTTGACTCGCTTCTTCCAGCTCCAAATCGTGCTCGTTTACCTTTCAAACACCAAAAGGATTAATTATAAGCAAATATATTTTAATTGTAAATATAAAAATTAAATAATATTCATCAGTAAATTGCTGGAGGTAAAATATTACTTGTAATATTTTAAGGAATCTTATCTGTGTACAATTCTATTATAATTTTTCCTTGGGATGAAAAAAGATACTGTTTATCATAAAGAGCCACCAAGAAAGAAACGTGACGTTTGGTGAAAATGCTTTATTACCAACGCAATAAATGCATACATAAAATGTTCACAGCTATTTTTATTATGTGCAGTGAATTAATATCGTGTTGTTTTATATATTTTAAAAATTATTACGTAAAAAAATATGTAATATGTATTGCGATTGGGACGGTAGTACTTTACCGAAATACATTGTATTTTTAGCTTATGATATTTTCCTTCAGATTATGCACTCGACTTGTAAAGCATATGGCCACCATGCCTACAGAACACTCCGTCACCAATAAGCATCGCTCGATCATTTTAAACCTAACAGAAGCTTTCAAGTCTGTTCTATTACCCGCGTGCTATTATGAAGTCAAACCACCTTACTCCTAGTATGTGGCGCATACATATGTTATTAAAGCTTAATATATAGCTTTTCCGAGTCTTTATATGGTGCTCTTATTTAATACCATACGGCAGCATCAGTAGGATGAATGCAGCAGGCAACTTATATTTGGTTTGACTCGAGATCCGTATCTTAATTTTCAGATGTATTATCAATTTTCAGTCATTTACTTCTGTAGCGTATTGATAGCTTAAAGAGGCTAGTTCCACGCTTAGCTGAAAATTATACAATTTTGTTACATCAAGCTATATGCATGTATGCACGTTCAACTGCAAGTCATTTAAATATGTCGAAAAAAATGTTTCAAGAAAAATTGAAAAACTCCACTGGGTTCTGAGATCTACTTGGCAAAATAAACTCGCTAACGGTGTTTTTTCAAACCAATTAATTGCAAAAACAAGTACCATTATAATTAGTTTTAGGCTCTCTTGTAAAATTGTCAAAAACGGAGCTACCAAATTTGCACTTTAAGCTTAAGTTAATTATAATTTAGATGGTTCGGTAATTTTAGATAAATGTATATAATAAACTAATTTACTTTCATCTAATCTATTTCATTACAGATAGAGAGAGGCGATTTAATACAATAGAGTAATGATCGTATTGCTGAAGTAATTTTGATAATAAACAATATTTCAAGAAACATAACGAGCCGACCGCACACTTTAATATTGGCTCAAAACAATAATATTCCAAGGCTCCAAAACACTTTAATGTGTCTCATTTATTAAACCGACACAATGTTCGGCGAACACAAATTTCTTATTAGTGAAAATGAAACGCTTGTCTGTTGGATCGGTAAAACCTCTAAATGTGTTAACAACTCGTCAGAAAGGAGAATAAGCGATATTAAGTTGTTCACTAAAACTCAAATACAACCGCTAATTGGTTTTTCTCGGGCGTTTCAGATTCGCAACCCCAGAGCAGACATCGTGGCGAAAGTCACCCTCTGTAAACGGGTAATGTCACTTTACTTGTAAGGGAATGATGACTTCATTTTATGGTAAAATAGTGACCTATTCTAAATTGACCAGTTAGTTATATGTCGGTGGTTTCCCAAGTGATTAACATTTGAAATAGTACGTTTAAAATAAATAGCTTTTGGTTGTTCATTATGGCACAACTCGAAAATTATTTTGATAAACTTACATACAACTTCGAATCAAGGATTTATTTTCACCAAATATTATTGTCTCCCCGGTGTCGTAGTTGGCAGCGTGCACGCCTAGCAATCAATTCGGGGAATGCGGGTTCTATTCCCCATCTGTCGGATTTCTAATAATCCAAAAATGCAGGATTGGATGGAGATTAGGTTGAGCAATTGTGACAAACAATTCTCGTTAAAAATATTGCGGAGATCTATATACTCTACTTTTGAAGTGCATATCTTCACACTGTGTAGATCCATATATGCTCCACTTTGAGTGCGAATATGGGATAAGTAAAAAGTAAGTAAATATTATTTCTCTGTTCACTTATCATTGGAATTAATATTATTTATATGACATAATAAACGACTCAGAAAAGAAAAAAAAAGGACGTTACTCACACATATCAAATTTTATATGAAAGGTACAAAAACGTGTATTTAATGATTTTCGACCAGTCTATAAAGACTAATAATAGTTAATGTTAAAGTAACATGACTTCGTTCGAAACGAGAAGATAAGAGAACGGACCATATCATTTATCACTGACAAAGTGAAGCTGCGACGCTGGACCTGGTCAGACCACATATTGCGGATGCCTCAACAGAGTCTGATCCTGATCCACCTATTCTTAATACCATCCGATATTCGGTGTCTCGGAAGGCCGCTAAAATTTGATTTGTTTTTAAAGCTGGATAGTGTAATTTGAATAATGAACTAAATGAAAAATAAATGTTGGATAAAAATAAAAAGAGTACAATAATAATACTTTTCTTGAATATGCCAGATACATATCGATGAGTTATGTTTCGTCTAAATAGTGAATAATTTACTAACGATGAGCTTATGCAATGATAAAATGAGAACTTTATAAGTATACACAACGAGTATTAATAAAGATAGACGATAAAAGGAACAAAAAAGCTCGGAGGGTTATTTTCATGAAAATTTTTACGACACTATATTAATTCAGAAGCTGACAAGCAGATAATGTGAAATATCAAAAAAAAAAAAACTTTTTTTTATTCATGGCGCGTGAACGATACGTAATATTGTATACTATTCTTTACCAATCTCTGCGAATTGCGAGACAAGTATTTTAAAGGAAAACATAATTTTTCATGAGCTCGCGGATCCCAGATGGGTCGTAGTCTCGCTCACAGCCGGCGAGGGAGCATATTTAACACTGAAAAGTTTGAGGCTCGGTGAAACTTTTATATTTTTAATTTAGTCAATTTCAGCTGCTGGAGAAACACCGGTTTATTGCCGAGGAAAATAATTAAAAAACAAAAAAAATATTTCAGGCTGAATGTTTGGCGAGACGCGTACAATCTGATTCAAGTTCAGTTCGACGCTGCTGTGTGACGGATTCTTTAAAACCAATTAGAAAACTCAGCATTTTATAGTGAGTCATTTACTATCAGTGAATAAATTGTAAGTATAAGTACGAAGCTCCAAATTCGGCTTAATCCTACAGCTTTGGCCAGTGTATAAGGATTTACTGATTTTTAAGCCTTGTATTTTGGACTTTTATTGCCTCCACTGGACATATCGATAGCCTAACGCATAGGTACCCAGAAAGGGCGGTACTTCCCCCTTGTAGCCGCCGAAGCCTTCTAGGGGGGCGATAGTGGGCTCGAAATCACTTGGGGGCGTTTAGGAGGCATAGGTGGCGGAGGTTTTTATAGGAGAGATGAATAATTATACATTACGCAAGTTAAAAAAGAGCATTTGGATCGGAAGAGGGGTTCAGGCACTTGGGAAGCACCAGCTTCTTATAGAAAAAACACTTAAATATGCAAAAATCAACTGTCAGGGCTGTATCTATCAGAGATTTAGACAAACGACCTTCAAGAATATCAACTACAAAACGTGTCAAAATGGAAAACTCGGCAAGTACTATAAGTTAGAATAGTTAACTTAAGATATTGAGTTAGGGAAACAATTAGGTTAGTAATTACACGTGGTTTTAAATAATGTTACACGTGTATATAGAATCAACAGAATAGATGATAATTATCATTCTTTTTTTTACCACTAATATTACGACTAGGTTACAATGTGTTTTTTACCATATCTACATAGTGAAAATTTACACTTCAAATGTGGAGAATATGGACCTCAGGAATTTGAAGATATGCCTTGACATATTATCAGCCAACTTCTCAACCCAGTGCGTTGGCTAGTTTTGCTTTTAATGTACCCCACAATTTCCAGTTCCGAAGAGCGAATTGTAAAATGTAGACCAGTGTTTCTCAAACTTTTTGGTCCGCGACCCTATTTTGCATTAAAAGAGTTCAAAGAAAACCCGAATAATGGGTATCTGTAGAATAGCACCTTGGAGTGGAAGACTTAATTTAAATCCAGAAGGAGTTGATTTCTTTTGTCTAATTGCATTTAAGCACTCATAATTTTGATCAATAACAGATTTATTTTAGTAAGTAATTCGTCATCATTTTTTCTGCGACCCCCCATACATTTTTGCGAGCCACCTGGGGGTGAATCACTGCTCTAGACTACCAGGGAGAAAAATGTGAATATTTAACTAATATTAATCGCTTGACTGCTAAAAACGATGTGTTGTCTTTCATAATATAAGCAAAAAATAGTAACAATCATTATATGTCTTTAGGCTTAGCTTTTTTTACTTTTACGCATGGTGAATATGAAATAGAATATGTTTAATAATATTACAGTGTTTTTATTTTCATAAAATAAATATTTTATAAATAGTTTTTTGTGGGTAATTTCTCGTTGGATTTTAATATTTTCACAATATCATAGCTCCAATTTGATACAACAAAACAACCGTTTTAAATTAATTGTAATTAATTGTATTTAAATTCGTAAATTAAAATGCTATTGTATTGAAATAAATAAAATGTAATATATTATGTATTTATTCAAAGAGTTTGATACATTATGCAACGACTAAAAGCGGTATTGGAATGCAAAAAATAAACAAATACATATTAAAATGATCAAAGGAAAAATATTTGTAAAATCTGATGGCGATTTATCAAGATTAATTGCAAACTCAAAACTATTTTAAATTTGCAAACTTTCATATGGGTTGGGTTTGTTTATCTATGTTCGCATATTTCAAATAGGTTTGACTTCAAAAAGATATTGTTTTGTATGGCTTATTAAAAATCACAGTTTCAACTTCAAAACCAACAGTTCCTAAAATATCCTCTCTGTTATGTTGAATGTTTTCACTCTTGATTTAGACTAGAATTTTCGGAACTTAACATATTTATATTATCAAATATTAATATGTATATATATATATATTTATATATACATCACGTCCGCTCCGCTTCAGAGCATATCTGTAGACATATTCCCTGCAAAAGTAGAGTAGATGAATCTCATCAATAATCTTGCCAGACTATTTTTTCACAAAAATTGGTTGTCAGACAATTCAATCCAATGGATATTCAGTCCTGCATTTTCAGGTTTTTAAAAATCCCGTTGATGTGGGAATTGAAGCCGCACTCCCCAGGTGCGATGCGTGCACGCTTTCCTCTAAGCTACCAGGGAGACATTATATCGAAAAAAATATAGATAAGCAATATTTATTTTTTTAAGCTTATTAGCTCTTGTTTTTCTTGTTACAAATAAGAAATATATTAAATACAATAAACTTTTTAATGCGTAAGATTTTAGATTTTTTTCTTATTTATACTAATACTGGAAGAGTAATGGTAGGAGCTGCTGCTCATATTAATTGTAACGAAGAAAATTTGACATCAAATTGTTTTTTACCGTATTAGCTCTGTAAGTGGAGCATACGAATCGTCACAATATGAAGATATCCGCTATGGGAATGGTTTATACGGGTGTTTTCAATACGAAAATTGTTATTGACAGTTTCCGTGAGTTGTTAATAAATTTATAAATTTGCTGGGCATCCAGTTTTGCATATGAAGATTTTTTAAATTCATCAGCCGTGGGATTTGAATCCGCAATCGTCAATACGACGGCGCTTGCAACCGGGGATATGTAACAGAATATTTGAGCAAACATAGAACGTAAGCAGAACGTCACCGTAAATCACCATAAATAAAGTCGTAAAATAAGCCAATAATCAATATCAGATACTCCCTAGCATACCTGGTAAGACTAAAAACATCGCCGAATATTTCAGTGGATAATAATTTCTCATACGCCACCTGTGTTCACCACACTAAATAATGATTTAACAGAATGCCTTGAATAACAAAGCTACTTTGCCTGCTTACTTACGAGCATTGCTTAGTTCTTGGTATACAACAGGGCTATCCAATGAGCAAATCGTAATCGGCCAGTCGAACACAGACTATAATCCAATATACAGCGACCCAACGTGTTAAAATATTTGCGATTATTTTAACGATTGAATTACCGTTTTGAATCTAAATGTTTATTTAACCTTAATACTATAAATAGTAAGTTACAATAAAATTTATTGGTAGTGTGTTATATATTCGCTCACTGCCCACATATAATGTAGCCTGAAGATGCCGAAAGGCGAAACCTGGGTCGCTAACAGTGATCTCATATATAAAAGTTGACCAGTTTTAAATAATTTAGTTATTTAAAATCTATTTCCATTAGGCACCATCAGTCAAAAATATTAATTATTTATTTAACCCTTTGTCTTGTCTAATCTAACCTAACCTAACGAAAAATATTCCAAAAAGAACCGATTATTATTATTTTTAACAAAAAAGCACCCTAATTATGTGCGCCCTGAAAGAGCAGTATTGGATCTTTACAATGAGAAGACATATCTTGACAGATTGTTTATACGTAAATTAGTTGTCAGACGATTTCTCAACAAAATGAGCATACAGTTTTGTATTGTGTCTATTTTGAAAATCCAGTAGATGTGGAAATGTAGATCGTAATCTACGGCAAGCTCGAACGTTAATCTCTTGATTACCAAGAAGACAAAAAGATCCATATAAAAAATGTTATATAATTAAACATACTAACTTTTATAATCGTATTGGGTAATTTAAAAAAATAAGTTGAACGTAAAGATGCAAAATGATCGACCTTAGAATTTATTGCTGGTACCACGAGCGAGATATCGAACAAAAAGTATATGACGCCTACGATGTTTTGCTCCCTCGATTTTCAACGAAATTTAAAACATAAATCATACAATAAAATGAAGAATGCATAAATTGTCACTAAGGCTGCTGCATTCTTTACGATATTTTGCCAGTCCATGCAGATATCTATTTGAATTGATTTGATATCGTTATTTAACAGTCAGAAAGCTAAACTAGAAACTTTGTACCGTAAGATAATAAATATCACATAAATTAGATAAGTTGGACAAATAACAAATCACATCGAAGATTATGTGATGTTAAAAATGTCCATAACTACTCTAATTGTATTGATTTGTCAGAAGGAATGAAAATGCATTTTTTTCCGTTAAATAAAACGGAGTAATTTATGATTCATCTTATATCACAACGTTATATAAATATTATAATAAATGATTAAAGTAATCTATTATTTATCTGTACGAAAAAATTGAAATCGATTTAAATTCAATAACTGAAATAAATCGACCACAATCATTTCGTCATAAAAAATAAGTCGATCGCAGTCCGAAACAAATTAGTCCTAAACAAATTGGATACCCCTGTTGTATAAGTCTACATTAGGTAGTACGATTGTATAAAGTTCTTTAAGCCGGTAGAGCTTTCTTTGCTGTAAAAGCTTTTTTAGTATAAAAGGCAAAATACTTAATTATATTCATTATACTTGTGTGATATTAAATTCAATTGTTCATCAAAAAGAGATCTCAAAATCTAATATATCAAAATCTCTTCCACTGTAATTATGTATGATATATTTAGTGAAATCGCTTTTAAGAATACATTCTCATGTAACATCATGGGATGCTACGAATTTTTAATTCGTATCTCATTTCTGTTGTGAAGTACTGTTTATGACAAATGGCTGACCAACGCAGTACAGTGATTTCAAACATTACAAGATTTTTTTTCAATGTTCGCTTCAAAAGTGGAGCAAATGGATCTATCTATCTATAGAGTTTAAATATATCCGCTCCGAAAGTGTATTATATAAATCTTCCCAATGTTAAGACTCGTGGTTTCAAATATTTTTTCACGATAATTATTTCTAAAACAATTGATTAACTCAATGGGCTTTCAGTTTTGCATTTTTTTTAAATCCGGCAGATGTGGAAACCCAAGCCGCATTCCCCGGATGAAAAGCGCGCACGCTAACCTTTATGATACTGAGAAGACCCCCAATAAATTCAATTATATATTTAATTAATATACTGTAAAAAAGCTTTAGTTTTAGAAGTTGTTTCAGAATAACGGGAAATTTTCAAAAATATAATTAAAATTATGAAAGAAACTATAATTATGCTGATTTATGATTTCAAAATGTAATCAGCGAGTCTAGACTTGAAATAACGATGAAATTTAATCGTTTTTGATCCCAATTTTTTTTAACGAATATAACATAATAAGTCTGAAATTTATCTTTAAACTTTTCTAAAAAAATAAGTAAAATGATGTTTATTGTAAAATAGTGTAATAAGTATGCATGGTAACAGATGTTATTTTAGTCAAAAAATCACAGCTATTATGGATATACAGTGAATCCCAGTTTTTACGTATTCGGGATACCCAGTTCCGTCACATCTTAGTACATTGAATACCCACGTTTACGTTTTTATTTCCTGCCATTTACATCTGAAATATTTGAAATTTAATTAAACTTATAAAACACATTTAATTAAATTAAACTATTAACGATTGAAATGCCTCGAAATGCTTATTGGAATGCAAAATAAGTGAGCATTTTTATTTAGACATCTGTCTACACTCTTGAGTGATAATTGTTATGTTGATAAAAGATAAGACGGAGCATAATGCCATTAATGGTTGGGAACTAATATTTATGACGATACTTTGCAAAATTAGGTGTATCCTGACTTAAATATGATGACATAAAAGAACTTCGATGATATAGTGGACATATTACATATTCAATCCATCGAATTTCAGCAACGACAGATACTATAAGAGATATTGGCTGTCTCAATATGTATTTTACGTTGAATGTTGAAGATGTACAAGACGAAGCCTTCAAATCAATTCACAGCATTGAGAGAGCTTTGCGTAAACCAGCTAAAAATATTTATGTGTAATTTTCACAAATAAAAGATAACTTTTAATTGTTTTATTATAATTTAAAAAACCCCCAATATACGATTTTCCGCTTATAATTTTTTTATCGTTCCGTTCAAAAACGTAAAATCGGTGTTCAACTGTAGCATTGTATTTATTCACCGTTGCCGTTAGACATAGATATGACCAATAATTAGATGATAATATATCGTTTATTTCTATATCACATACGATAATTACTACCGAATGATATGTGGAAATAAGCGACATGGTCAAATATGTGAATACACTCATGTCAATTTCGGATTTAATGTCCTATATACTATTTTCAAACCTGTTAATGACAGACGATGTATTTAGAGACACAATAGCAAAGTTATACGAAATCCAAAGTTCATTAAATGGAGCCGCTTTATATGGTAATGGTTATCTATAGGGACGGAAATGTAAATCACGACAAAAACTGATATTAGGGTAGGTTTAAGTTTTTTATAAGTCTTTTTGGGGATCGTTTCATATAAAATATAGCATACAGCTATCAGCAAAACTAATTAACCGTTCGAAATAATATTTGATACAATCATTTAACAAGAGTTAACTTATACTTTGTATTTAAAATAGATATTTTACCATCGTTTAATTTTAAAGCTGCTATTGTAGTCCCAGTAGGCAAATTACACTTCGGTGCTGTAAGTTACAAGTTTGAATCCCACAGCTACGTAAAATCTTTTTAAACTTCAAGTAGACAAGGGTTGGATACGAAATGGGTTGAGTGATTGCCTGGCAACAACGCTGACAACAAACAGTGAAGAAACAATCTATCAATTGCATTGTTAAAATCGTCATGTCTTATTTCCGGGACGTAACATCTTGATATATACATCCACGTGATTAACTTTTGTAGAGTATACGATTTAAAAATTCTGAATTATATTCATATTACAGAGAATTAATTGGATTTAGTTAAGCAGAAGACGTCCACAATATATCGATTACGTCAAAAGCGAGATTTTTGTATAAAACTTCGCATCTATGGGTAAAGTCGATCACCAATCGTATCTTTTCTGTATAATTAAGAAATTTACAGATTTTGCGTTATTATATTGTAAGAAACTATTGAATACAACTATAATTATTAAGAAAATAAAAATACAATCATTAGGACATTTGATACAATATGTAATAACTATTATATTTTATAAATTATAATAATAATTGTATTTTCCGTGTTACTATCACTGTTTCCTGAATCTGGTCCTGTTTTTGTGAAAGGATTGTACTATACTTAAATACATGTACTATTAAAAAGTAGTTAAACGCCGTGACTAAAAAATGTTAGAAATACTTAAAGAAGAGAGCGAAATGCGTTTCATGAGACGTCTTTTATAACAAGTGTTTAAAAGTTTGACATTTAAAGAAAAGTTTTAAAAAACGTACTTCATATATATTTCGAAGCTTTTTTCGACTGTCAAACAAAAGCTCGTGTTGGCGGTTGAATTAAAAAAAATGATTAATGTAATATTTCATAAAACCGTTTACGTATATCTTTTAATTGGATCATTCAAAGTTATTCGATCAAATAACTTTTAATCAACATTTTTCAACTAACGACAATATATTTTTTAAGTCCGTGATAGCGAATATCTTCTCGATAGCCGACAGCTAAGTGTGAGCGCTTCCCTAGCGGATATTTCGAGAGGAGATCTCGCGGCTACTGATGATTTAAAAAATACTGAAGATTACAAACTGGATGCCTAAATATAATAATATAAACTCTAAATACATTGAGAAAGTCTAACATATTCACATGGAGATTTATATTCTTTAATAAAAAATTACGTGGCTATTTAGTTAGTTATTTCAGTTTTAATATGGCCACATCTTAGTTTTAAGATTTTTATATCGTTCTTATTTAACTAATCTATAGATATATTATAGTATATTTTTATAGATATAAAAGTAGACATGATTATGTTCTAGCAGCGCAATCGATTTAACTGTGAGACTATAATAATTATTAGGAGAGATACAGATGTTTATCCATAAATGCTTATTTATTATCAGTTTGGGCGCTAATAAATTGAAATCTTCCAAAAATATTAATTATTTTGAAATATGTCGTTCTAAAATATATTTTGAAGTTTTATTGCATAGAATGATATTGAGATTTGATAAAAATAGGTTTGAAATGAGAATTTATACACCAATTTAATTTTGTTTTTAGTGTTTTTATTTATTAGGTAGAAATGGGTACCAGATGATGTATAGCAACATAGATTCACAAATTTTATTATTTAGTTCAATGCCTCCAAACTGTATAAGGTAAAAACCAAATGCCGCTTGCTCAATACATGCATTCTGTCAGTGCTGCTCTACGGTTGTTAAACGTGGCACCCAACAAAAGCCCAAAACAACCACATTCTGAGCTTTGAGGATAGTTACCTGCCGCGGATCCTGGGCATACGGTGGTATGATTTTGTTCGAACTTAGAAGGTAAGAGAACGGACTATGCAGCCACTTATCACTGAAAAAGTGAAACTGCGACGCCGGACCTGGCTCGGCCACATATTGTGGATGCCACAAAAAAGTCTGAACCAGACCTGCTTATTTTTTAAGCCGACCAGTCGTTGACGTCCCAGAAAGCCGCTAAATACTTTCTATAGCATGTATTCGGCGGAGTTACGGGATTCAGGTGTGACTTGGGAGGACGTAAGAATACTGGCGGGCGACAGGGATTCTTGGAGACGGCACGTGGTGTACATATGCTCCACTCAAGTAACGGATATGGAACAAGATGAAAAAAGTATAATTGTGTCATATTTACTGGAGTATTTTTACTTATATTTTAGTCAATTTATTAAATAGAATACTGAAGTTTAGCGTAGCTAGAAATATTTCAGTGTTCATCTAGGACAGAAGAAAAACATACAGTTTAACTGCATTCATAACCCAAAACAGCCAAACTCCAGATAGGGAGCGAACACGGAAGAAGGAGAAGAGTTTAATGCAATTGTGTTGGAAGGTAGAGTTCATGTTTCATTGTCGATACTTATATTCTTTGTTGTTAAAGTAGCCCTCCCTGTCTGAGACATTGGGCTATCTTTGCAATCGGAACGCGGCGGTAATGGAGAATGATATCTCGCCACTATCATAATATTCTGACAGTCGCTGGTGAAGAAAGCGACGAAAAAATGATCCGTTACAATTTTTAGCCCCGCGGAAAGTTGAAGTCATTTATCTTTCATGACATTCGACCTGAAAAGTTAAAGTGTGTTGTAAATCATTCAGTTACCGCCGCGGGGGGGCCGGCGGGGAGGAGGGGTTCAGAAAAAGTAGCGCCAGGAAAACGCATAATAACTGTATAATAAATTGATGGATGATACGCTATTAAATAATGCCAAGGCGAGGGAGTGTAATCCGTTTGAAACGACAGAGATGCCACATGATAATGTTAAGGTCACATCGGAGCGTAGCGGCGGACGATAGCGGGAGTATATGTTTACCATTGCCGCTCAGAGAGAAATCATGCATATCGACTGCCTAGTATCAAAACGACGTATCAATCTCATTTGTTTTATCGCTACCATATAATATTAAAAAATATTATTAAATATATAAAAAAACTTTCAGCAACGAAAGACAATAAACTATCGTTCGAAAAAGATTTTATTATCATGAAGTCATTATATATATATATATTTCTAACTAAATGCGTTTAAATTTAATTCCCTTACATACAATTATTTTAGTTATATCGATTTATAAAATATTAAGAAGTCTATAAGATCTTTTTTATTAGGAAAATATATTGAAAGATTGTAGCGAGTATTGATTGTTAACGGCTCAGATCAATTAACATCTGTATATTTACGGGATATAATTATTTCTAGAAGTTCCAACAGATAATTTTTTCTTTTCCTTTTTCCATATCCGCTTCATAAGTGGTGCATATGGATACCACGTGCCGGCTCCAAGAGTCCCTGTTACCTGCCAATACTCTTGCATCCTTCTAGGTCATACGTGCGCATCCCGTAACTCTACCGAATACATTCTATATATAGTAATTAGCAGCCTTTCAGAACCGGTTGGCTTGAAGAAGAGGCTGGTATGGTAGTTATGTCCAGTGTCCCGACTTCACTTTATCAGTGATAAGTGGCTGCATGGTTTGTTCTCTAATCTTTTCGTTTCGAACGAAGTCATACCACCGTTTCCACAGAACACGCTGCATGCAAATATTCTTAAATCTTAGAATACGGTTGTTTTTATCTTTGTTGGGTTGAAATGTTGACGTTCTTGCTATGTCCGCTCCGATTATCTTAATAGGCTGCTTATCCAACTGACTTCAAAATACAATTGTAGGTTTTTTTGGCATATTAGTATCCCGAGCTAGTTTGTGGTTGTTTCCATTTCTATTACTCATTTTAACATTATCAGTAGCTAAAATACTAGCATTAAAACATGTTTTGCCGTAATGAGTACAAATAAACTCACATTCAAAATTTCAACAATTTTAGCATCCTGATTAAATGCCTATTTTTTTCTCATCCACTAAATTAAATTAACTGGGAACTCATTTTTAAGCTGTCTTTATACGTCACTTTCTTGCGATCGAAATTCCGCTCCATTTTATATATGCCCTTAACATAAATTATTTATTTTTATTTGCGTCCAATTTTCGAAGGCCTAATAGAAAAGAAAATAATAATTGTACCGTTGGTTGAAATTACAATTTAACCACGTCTGCTGGACACATTCATATGTGATGTTAAATATTCTCTTTGTTCGAATTGAAACCAATTAAAATATTTTTAAAACCTGATAAACCAAACTATATGAAAGCTCCGTTCAATATTGAATATATATATATTTTTTTACAGAGATACGATATGATATTATACTTTCGAAGAAACGAGAAGTATAGCGATTAGAATTATTGAATTATATGTGGTATCCATATAATTCACATTAGAGTGGCTATGAAGTAGATAATTATATTTATTTTCTATAACCGGATTTCATAATCACACTCTATAGAAAACTTAATCAATGTCCATACAATTAAACGGACTTTTTATGTATCTTTCAATACCTTTATAACTTAACGCGATATATATTAATGTCTCAGCGTTGACTAAATGTATTTTAAGATTAAATTACGGCACGTGTTTTGATTACATAATAAGCTTTATAAAGTTTGTTCTTGAAAGTCTATTATATACACGAAAGACGTTTGATATTCATATTAAATAAAAAAATTGCTAAAGATTTTTTTCAAGTGCTAGTGCATCTTTACTTTAGATTTTTATGCCGAGACCATATAAGTAATCGCTATAAAAATCGCTGATGATAAAATATTACGTATTCAAGTTAAATGCAATTGATGTTCAGACGTCTACGACACGGTGATTATTAATTTACGGGCTACGCCTTTCGAGTCGTAGAACGTAAAGTTGTAGAGCCTTATACGCGTAGAGGGTGAGTTTCTGAGTCATCTAAATGACTCCGCGTGATGATTAATCAAATTTAATCAGTATTTAATGGGTAATTATTCGGTGATTATCACTTCTAGTATCTGCGAGGCCGCATCGGGACGCTGATCTATATTAATGATTTGGTGCGTTTGCATTTTTGATGAGTGTAGATATGTTCAGTGAGTAACCTTCGTAATGTAGAGACAGAGCCGGCTCTATAGATACTGATGCCGTGGGCAATTTAAACACTTTTTTAAATAATATTGTAGAAATATATAGCCAAATATATGGACATGAGTTTATTATCTGAAAAAGTATCGTACTGTAATGCCAATCACAGTAATAAGCTCCGCGTAAATTTGCATTACATATTTGGCAACCGTACATCTTTGAGTGTCGTTAAAAGTGATTTCTTTTTATATTCATGCACCTGGATTTTTCCATCTTAACAGCTTGACGGCGGCAAATTTTTTCTGAATTTTGTATGATGACCGCCGAAATTCACGAGAAAATGTGCAAATAGTTTAAATAATATTTTTAAATAACATCTAAAATAATAAATAACATTTAATATTACATTAAATAGTAACCCAATTATTATTTATATAAAATAAACGTACGACATTGGACTCACATATGTGTCCACGGCCACCAACCAATGTTCTATCAAGACTCGTATATGAGTCCACGGACATTAAGCTGTTAAAAAATCATATCGAAAATATTTTAAATTTCACCTTTTATTTATTTTGGAAGATCCCTCATGGCGCCCTGGGCAACTGCACGTGTAGTCAGCATTTTGAGTCGCTTACGTGTTAAGGTTAAGCAATTTAATTAATATTTAGAGAAGCTTTATCAGATAACCAGACACTAAAGATACAATTTTAATTTAGTAAACTATACATCGAAAATATATTAAGTATAATCATCTCCAGTGGCACATACTAGACCGTATCTGGAGATATGCTAGATGAAGTAAAATAACGGACCATCCAGCCACTAATTACTGACAAAGTGAAGCTGCGACGCTGGACCTGGCTTGACCACATATTGCGTACGCCCTAAGGGAGTCTTAAGCGAGACCTGAGCTGCCTATTCTTCAGGCCGACCGGATAAATACTATATTTATATAATATAAGTATATTCGGCAGAGCTGCGGGATATAGGTATGTCCTGAGATGGTCGAGGAACACTAGCGGTCGACAAGGATTACTGGAGGTGGCGTGAGGGATCCATACACTTTACTTATGGGGCGGATATGAAAAAAAAGGAGACGCATTAACTGTGAAACATACATTACTGAGTATAAAGTAAATAGTAGTTTTATTAAAATTTGTCATACAAATTTGAACGTATTGTTTATTATGTTAGAAGTTTAAGTATGTTATATGATGTTGTTTTAATTAAATACCAAAATGTATACTTTTTAAGAGTCTGTCTATCGATGTGGATGGCAGGATTCATATAAATAAATATAGTAAGCCACGTGGCTAGTAACTCTGTAACTATGTGGGTTATGTCTAAGTAGATTTGGCTTAGCCGCGGAATGCTGATAAACGCTGTACACTGTGCATCAATGTCGAAGCTATTCGACAAACTTTGGAAAGCTATCTATCAGAGACGTAATGTATGTAAGCTGGATCTCGTAATATATTATCGCACTGCCTCTGTGCTAACTGTAAACCTGACTTATTTGTCTCATTTAAATAAACACTTAAGTTTAAGATAACACAAAATAAAACTCGTGCTTTTTCAAATAAATAGATAATCGCTTTATACGTTCACAGCGTCTTCGTTATGGAAAATAACCTATTATTGTTATAGGAATCACCTTTTTTGCTAGACATAATTGTATATCGGTAGTCAGTTGTTCGAGTATAAGGATAATTTTCTAGCTTTTAAAAAAATTGCAAAATCTTTCGGCGAGCGAGAAGGTTTCTTCTCGACAAGGCTAGATATTAACAGGGCACAATTAGTTACAATAGGAACCACAGACACTCTAGTGCACGCCAACCAAGGTCTTGGGAAACTGCTCCTGGGACACTTGTGGCACTTATGAAGAGCACATCACGTTCGTTACGCCATGGTATACGTACGCATACCGGGTGTCGAGGCGTGGCAGGCGGTGGAGAGAAAAGAAAGAGTGCGAGTGTATATAGTGGCGTAACGAACGTAAGATTTTTTTAAAAGTGCGATAAGTCTACCGAAGGCAGCCTGTTAAGATCTTGGTTAGCATACATAAATATTATATATGATCGATTCGTATTCTAAGTAAGCTCTGTTGGTATCGGGTCTTTCGATGAAGAAAATTTTGTTGCTCACCAATCTGACAAATTTATAAAAAATATGAAAGTTTAAAATATTTCCTTGCGTTAAGCGTAGTTGGACGTGTGCGGAGATGTCTTGTGCGCAGAACCTTTGACTGGGTGGTAATTAATGGGCAGTACAATTATTTCTAGATGTATCAAAAATCTATTAGTTATAAAGGCACATACGTCTAATTTATACATTATCATCTGGGGATCAGTTTGAATCTTTCATATTCAGGTATTAAATCACTTTATCTTAGAAGTAAAATAATTTGAGTTTGAGTATCAATTGAAAACACGCATGAATGCTTGTGCTATGGTATAAGATCAATTTTAAGTGGATTGATTCCAAAACTGTTTGCGAAAGAAACTGATAAGTATAAACCTCTTATGGTGAGAATTCTTAAGTACCATTGTATTTTTAAGTGTCTTGAAGGTGACATGTGATGAGGGGTTATCTTCAACACTTCAAAACACCTTCACCCACGCAGTAAAAACATTTGAAAAAAAAACACTGTGATAGCACTTTAATTGACTTGTGTCTTTAATTAATGGGAAGTGTTTCAGTTTTTTTACTTTCAAGCATCAAAGTTGTGTTTTAATATTCAAGTATGAGCAAAAATTGAAACTTCTGGAAGACGCTATGGAATAATATCTGAAAAATGTAATATTTAGGCTATTTAGGCTAAAAATTATTAACAGCTATTCATCTTGTGGTACTGCTATCAAAAATATAATAAGTTTATATATGGATTATTGATAAAAATATAAAACGTTTATATTTAGAGTTTTGATTACAGAATAACATTTAAAATAGCTATCAACAAAATTAACATGAATGATTATAATAAAACATAACTATCCGGCCTCTGTAAAATAGGGTCCTATAAATTCATTTGATTACATATACTATATCAATATCCAATCTCCATATACTATTACTAAATAAAATCTTTTTATTAGCTTTTTGGCATGCCATTTTAAAATCGATCATATCGCTCATTATAAAGTAATAAATACCTCGTAAGCCATACGACTCTTAGAGACTTAGAGATGATGAAAAAAACTCATTTCAATCACTATTATTAAATCAAATCGACCACGGAAACGAAAAATGACCTAACCCACATAGTAATAAATTGTACAGGAGGATTTTGAGCTGATGTCAACACACTACACATGCAAAATCTAATATTTTATTTACTCAGTATAATATTAATTTAAAAAGCTATTTGCGAAAAACCAAAAAAATTAAGTAGGTAAAGCCCCTTTTCGTGTTCGCGAATTTCACAAGCTGTCTTTTTTTCAAACTTAAAAGCTAAATTTTAGACAATAATTCGGCATTTTCAGCTTAAATCCTTTTGATAGGACGTGTATTAATTTGTATACATTCTGATTATCGAATAAAATCTATTTTGAAAAATTTTGGGTTACATCCTTTTTAGTTTCCACAGTCGAATGTTTTTTGTTAGTTACTATCAAATTAAGTAGTATTTTTAAATATTGACATTAAAAAAATACGACTGAGTTAGTAATATGGACTGCAAAGAGTTGTTTTTATCAATTGTATCATCGCTGTTGTGATACACCAGGTACTCATTTGTTGTGTCACGAGCAATATAAATCTCCACAATATGTTAATTATTTCTCTGAAAAAGGCATAAATATACGTATCGAAAATGTGATCCCCTGTATTGATTTGTAAATTTAAATAGAATTTCTTTTAAAGCTTGTCTGCGCTCTGATTTTTTCGATATGATTATTTTTTGTTTTAGTACATTTCTATTAGTTGAATATTGATGATTATGAATATCTCTTAACTATATTCTCCACCAAACTATAATATCATACATCAAACAGTATTAAACATAGGTGTATTATAACATAAGCTTAACATCCTTGTATCCTATCGGTTGAATTACAATACGTATTTATTAATCAGATTACCGTATGTAGTTCCTATTTAATTAACTTGCATTATCATGTAATATATACTAATAATATAATAGATTACTATTAAGATAATGCTATTAATATGTGGGTCGCTTTTATACAACTATCCAAATATATTTGACTCAATTACTTCTACGGATAATCAAGAAACGCGGAGACGAATACTGATTGTCATAAATTCATCGAAATAATTCAAAGGGATAATTTATTTACTGAGTTAATTAATATTTACTAATGACGTATTGCAATTAAGTAGTACATAATATAGTTTCCTCAGTAGCGTAGAAGTCAGCGTGTGCACTTAGCAATCCGGGGAAGGCTGGTTCGATTCCCGTATTTGCCGAATTGAAAAAATAAGCAATTTTCTGACACGCAATACTCATAGTCGTGAGTCATATACTCCGCATGGAAGCGAATGTTTTCACACTATGTAGATCCATATGCTCCACTTTCGGAGCGAAAATGGTTGAAAATAAAATTATATATTATAGTTATTGCGCATTTTTAACTACTATAGGGCTTACCGCTTCGTGCTAAAAATAAACTTCCATATAATAAAATGTCAATATAAGTCTTCACGTTGTATAACTTCATATTGTCCATGACAAGGCAAAATACCTCGTATACCGCACTGTAAAAATGATCATGACAATACACGATAAAAAAATGAAAAGAACCCTATGTAGTCAATGTGAAATTCCGTATTTTTTAAAAAAGAACATACATAAAAGAATATTATAAAATAAGAGTGATTAAAAATATGTGTTTTCATCTTATGTATAAAATTTGTGTCATGTGGTATAGAAGATATTGCTTTGTTATGAACGATATACACTATACACGGAGTGGAAATCTTCACACAGTAGAAATCCACTTTCGTAGCTGAAATTGTGGAATAAAACAATTTTTTCAAGAAATTTATGCAAGCAGATTTTATCTGTCACATTACACATACATAAAATGTATAAATATACTGAGACAAAATTGAGATTTACCCTTAATTGGTAATATAGTGAGTTATATATAGTTTTGGGAAGAGTCGTTTGGGCTTTACGTAGTTGCTAACTGTCTCCGAGGTGGATTCTTCAGTAATAAACTACACCAGTACGAGCCCACAGCTTATTCCTTGGATACATTATATTCCAATAGTTATGTAACAGCACCTCTATTAGATTTCTCACAGTTATTATACATCTATATATTTCAGTTTTATTTTTTTTAATGTTCGTCGAATGGCAAACAACCAAACTGTTACAAAATAAGTAATGACAAATGTTTTTTTAAGTTAAGCACATCGTGAGTTATATGGTGTGGCGTCGATTTACAGCACTTTGTGGAAATTCGAAGCGACTCCGTTGTTGAAGTAAACTTTTGAGTGAGTGTCGCGTTTAAACGTTATATGAAGCGGCATAGAAGGTGGTCAACATTTGGCACGTGAGATAATTTCTGCCACTCAAGAAATAAATTTGTTATTCATGACGTAACATTATTATTAAAATATTTTCATTACATAGATATGAATTCGATTGTACGAAGTAAAAATGACGTTACGCACAAGAATCAAATTTTACAGGAGGCATAATAATATTTATTTAATGATTTTGGGTCAAAGTCAAAATATTAAATATACACAACCTTGAAGTGAATTAGAACTGGTGTGTTATTGAAAGAATCTCATAATAATTAATTTATTTATCTAAGAAAAACCAATGAAATAATCTTGTAGAAATGTTTTTTCCTGGTCACAAATGTGACCAGCTATCCTTTTTTTATGTTCAAAAGCCAACATAAGATGATAGATAATTCAGCATATCTTGCTTACATACTTTTGATAAAACGTGTATTAAATTGTAAATTTTGTGTTTATTGATTTTTTTGAACTGATGGTTATGTCAAGACGAATTTCAAATAGTTAAAAGTTTTAATCGATATTAATTAAACACATTAGTTATTAATATTTTAACTTTCGTAAATCACGTAAAACTTCAGTTATTTAAGAAAACCCAATATAATTCACGCGGCAGATGTCTTGTTTTATGGTCGAAAATTTTACAGGCCATTTTTTTTCAAACTTAGACACTAATTCGGCATTTGCAGCTTACATGTTTTTAATAGAATGTGTATTAAATCGTAAACGTTGTGATTATTGCAAAAAGCTTTTAAAAAAACTGAAGATTACGTCCTTTCTTCTTTTAAGGTCGATATTTATCGATATATATCGACATATGTTTAATATGATAATACCTTTTTACTGTTACTTGATATATGTTTAATCGTTATCAGGAAAAATGTTTTTAATTTCGCAATGGTTCTGTATATATGTTATCACAAGCCATCCGTAGAGTCGCGACTAAAATGTTAAACTTTGGCTATTTCAGGCAAGTATAGACTGAACTAAGTCAACATCGCGACTATTTATTTTAGATATCGTATTAAAACGAATAAAAAAGCTAAAATGATAGCCCCATTTATAGGATCGAGTGTGTATTTACCAGAAAAAATTGTAATATTGTTCTTTTAAGGCTGATTTTGACAAGCGAAAACGATAAGATAAAAAGAGTTACTTTCTGCCTGAGTGATAGTAAACAGTGCTTATAATATAATTTAGTCAACGAACTATAAAAATCTACCCCTGAAATATTTAAAAAATTTCTCAAAAATACATGGTTATGTCGAACAGCATTAATAATATTCTGAGAAAAATATTAGATCCTTTATTTGCTTGTGAAATTGTTTACCGTGTTCGCTAGGAAAGTGGATTATATGAATCTCTGCAATACGAAGATATGTATCGACAGATTTTTTTTCAGGAAATTGGGTGTCAGACAGTTGTCCAACCCATCAGGCATCCAGGCCTGCATTTTTTCGAATTCAGCAGAATATGTAGTGGTAATCGAATACGCATTTCTCGGATGCAAAGCGCGCATGATTACCTCTCGGTTATCGGACATATTTAGCTTGGATAAATTTAATAGACTAGTCTTCATTTGGTAGTGGATTTCTAACAAGTTGTAGAAATTAAATAGGACTAAGATGAGTTACAGCAATGAAACTGTGTATTATTATTAAATAAATATGTTGATATTACTAAAGCACGTGCTGCAGATGCCTTGGATGAGTATATATCTCGCTGTAGAGAAAAGAAAAGCATTAAAATAATTTTTGTTTCGACGGGCGGGATTCTGGCATTCACTAGATGCATTCGATGGAGTTGAAAGATGCTGACATAACGTGAAAGGATGCAGTTCAACTGGTAGATGACAGAGAATCTTAGATATGTCACGTGGTGTCTATGTATTTTACAGAATGAAGAGTTCTTGCAGGATATGTATGGTATCCATATGCTCCATTTATAGAGTGGATAGGCAAAACGAAAAAAAAAATAGTTTGCTATCCGAAATTATTCAGTATAAATTTACGCCATTTAGCAGATTTTCAGCATTTTTTTAGAGTACAAAAAAAATAGATAACGTATTAATCGTACTATATTGTAACTATATGATTTTATTTAGAGACACGTTAAAAAGTTTTTCCAAGTCTTCATGTAGATCATTGACTTTATATTTACGCATCATTATACCAAACAACAATATTTGAAGTCAGGGAGAATACGAATCAAACAAATAATCGTATATTTATAATATTATTCATCGTAAAAAGTCGTTTGTATCTTACAATTTTTGAACATGAGACTAACAACATATTAATTCATCAAAGGAACATTTCCGATTTCCCTTTTTACGAATATTTTTCTCATTAAACTTTTTATAATTGGTTCAATTTAAGAACACTGTCAAAAGATATAATAATACATATAACATCTTGTTATATTATTAATGTTACTTAGTGTCCAACTTAAACACGTTAAAATATATTATATAACATAGTACTCTATGTATATGCCTATAATATAATCAGAAACAAATGTATATGTTATTATAAATAAGTAGGTATTCGTAATGCGCGCGTATTATCAAAGTTTCAATGTAATGATTTATACGAAAAGAGTATGTGAACAGTGTTTTGAATTGGTTTTAATGAGTTTATGTACTTTAAAACATGTAACTTTAAGTGAGCACAGCTTTGAACGCTGTGTTTACTATGTAGATATTTAGCCTCAGTGGTGGTTTGGTTATTGGGGCACATAATCACGTCAAACTCCAAACAAAAATTCAAATATTGTGTACAGGAAACCTTGGTTTGATTACATTTTGAAAAGTAAATCATTACGGAAATATTATACTTTGAAATAAACTAATTCATCTATGAAACACATTGATGTATACATCGTGATAGTATCTACTACGAAAGTGGAGCACATGAAACTTTGCAATGTGAAAACATGTCTCGATAGATTATTTTTCACGAGTAATGGCTATCGAGTGATTGCTCAACTCAATAGGCATCCAGTACTGCATTATAAGTTTTTTTTAAATTCAGCAGATGTGGGAATTGCACCTGCACATCCCAGATAGAAGGCGTACACGCTAAATTGAGATAGTATAAAATATAGATTCTAAATTATTTAAAACTGGCAAACTTCCATATGTGTAGTTTCCCATATGGAAATTTACTAGTTTTAAATAATTTAGAATTTAAAATCATCAGTAAAACATATTAATTATATAAAATAAAGATGTTTGTTATACTGTGGAAATTATTATAGGACTAAGTGGAGGAAAAAAAACGTTCCACACATTAGTACAAACGTGAAGTTACCATGATGTATCTGATACGGCCACATACTGCGGATGCATTAGGTGGCATAATTTGACTTTGAAATATATTTAACAAGTCAACCGGATTTTGATATTCGGAAATGCTGAAATCGACTGGGCATACTTTTGAATTATTGTGTCCTGGGAACAGTGAAAGGAACTTTGGTGTCCATATTATGTTTCAATTAAGGACCAGATATGGAATTCTGTACTGAATTATTCAAAATTGCCTTAAAATATATTATAAATTACAACCAAGCTACAGACTGAATATCTCTAATGGTTTATTTATACTTAAAATCACTACCGTTAAGTAATTTGAATTAGATCGTAAATGTGCATTGCAAGGGACAAAGGACCCAAGTTGTGTAATAGGATTGAGGTGAAGTAGAGACGCTGTTTGTAATACCTATCACAATAGAACAGTCCTACTTTAACCGCTGCTGGACTCGTAAAATGTCTCAACAAACTTTTATACTTTTTATATTTATATATTTTAATAACCGATGGCGGGTTTTTATTTTTAACGTTACACGTCAGACTAAAACAATGTAGATATTACTTATAAACAATTTAAATTCTGCGATTATATTTTTAACCTTTTATTTGCCGTTATTTTTAAAATGTAATGTAAGCTTTTATATATATAAAAAAATAAATCATATAAAACAAACTTAAGCCGTGAGATGTCTAGATATATATGTATGTATAATGTCCCAATATATTACAAAAAGGTTTCGGGTACTTTCTTTAATGATGGCGTCACATTCGTCAAATCTGGCAATTATCATCAACGTAATTAGTGAAAGCTGGTAAAATACGTTAGATTTTAGCAACTGATGGATGAAATAATATAAAGAAAAGAGTTTTCACTAAAGTATTTAAATTAAATATTAGTGATATTTACGTGCCGTCACTGTGTAAGCATATTCAATATTAGCATTTATAAGAGAATTAAGTAATTTTCCATGAAATATAAAACAATTAAAAGTTATAAGAAGGCTTCGCATAATATAGCAACTGTAAAAAAACAAAGCGCGCAAGTTTAAATATAACCCATTGATTTAATAAAAAAAATCTTACCTGGCTGATTTCGAAGCCACCTCGGCGGCGTTGTAGATGTTTTAGAAACACTGGCACTTTTTACCAGGCGGATATTATACTGAAAAAAAAAAGAAAATTAAATTATCAAAAAGTTTTCGTGAATGTAGATTGTGTTTTAGGACATAATGTACTTGTAGTCTTGTGGACACAATAGGTAATATAAGTGATGAAAAATCTGAGTAGTAAGTAATATAATTGTTATAATAAGAGATAAAAAAGATTTAGCGACGGAGAAGAGAATTTGTTGAGATTATTTTTGGACCTTTTATACAAATTAGTCGCAAAGTTTTTGTTTGTTTCACCCAGCGGTTTAACAATCTCTGGACTTCAAAAAGGTTGCCAAAAGAGGGTTCACAGCCAGAATCCTGTTACATCTCAGGACTGAAATTATTACCATTATTGTATGTTTAATTAGTGTGGACCCCTTTAATAAATCAATTGAGTCAGCATTTACTCGGTTAAAATTATTTAATAATAGTTGGATAACTGTTACATTATAACGTTATTACGTAAAAGTTTTGATGTGTAGTTATTTATTTTGGTCAACTTTGTAAGCGGTATTTGTAGCCTCACCGGTAATTGACAGATAACCTTTCGATTGTCGGGAGATTACGGGTTCAATTTTGAAATGTGCTGAAATTTTTAGTAAACAAAAATTCAGGTCTGAATTCTTATCGGGTTGAAGAATAGCCTGACAACTAATTCTCATAAAAATTAATATCTCAAAACATGTATTCACATTGCAGAAATCCACATAATCCACTTTAAGAGCGGAAATTTCCATATTTTCTAGTGCAGGGTTTCACAAACTATTTTTTGAAACACTTTCGAATCTCAAAAATTTTAACGGAACACTTGGCTCATTTTTTTTAGGTTAGGTTATTCGTACTAGCAAGAAGATCATAACATTTGGTACAGTGTATAAAAACTTTCCAAATTGTCGCGGAACATAGTTTGGGAAAGCCCGGTCTAGTGCGATATGCACTACTTTTGGAGCGGACATTCTTAAGTACGCATATGTGTAAAAAATCGAAAAATTATTATTATTTGAATACGAGGAATCAAATTAGTATTAGCACTTTATAACCATTTTCTAACGGTTAGTTTAATATATATTTTTTTAATTCAGATATTAATGTGTAAATGCTCACTAAGAGATTGGATGACAACAAATCTTAATAATTAAAAATGTAAATATATTCTCATATACAATCATTATTTAAATGGATTTTTAGATTTATAATATCTTCATAGAATTTAGTAAAGTTAGTATAGAAGTATAGTTATAGTCTTAATAATGATATAAAAATCGAAATAACTATTATATTTCAAAAGCGAAACACTGTAAGTTTTAATTAAATACATTTGCAATACCGTAGAATTGGTTTGAAACAAATCATTTATAGAACTACATTAAGCCAGACTCATATTCTGTATCCTGTCATAGGATTTAACCAAATCACTCATTTTGATAGCTTAATATTCGTAACAAAAGTATTATACATGTGCGAATAAAATAAGAACTTCTAAATTATGTTTGTAATAATAACTGGGTTCAAACCGATACTACTATAATGAAATCTCATTTTGACAGTTAATTATAGAAAATGACGTAGAATGCTGTCAAGTATAATCTTATATAATTGTTATATACAATAGATAGTGCACTAGACGATTTTTTACATGGTGGATACGTTCCACGCAAAACCGTGTAAAAAATTAAACCAAAATAAAATAAAAATAGTAATAGATAGGTTTTTTGTATATAAATCAATTGATATAAAAAAAAAACATTATTGTTTATTTATTTTAAATTTATTAAAAAAAATAGTTTTAAAAATAGTGTCAAAGACTGTTCACTTTAATAAAATAGACGAACATTTGGTACGACATAGTTTTCATCACTTGAGATCACTTTCGTTTAAAGTTTTCGAGGTAACAGAATTGAAGCAAATAAAAATGGAAGCTAAAGCATTGTGTTATTTTAAAACCATGTAAAAAACGCGTAAAAAGAGATTTCGGTGTATATTGTTTTTATTGTAACATGTCGTAACTATAAAGATAGTAGGATTGAGTATGGATTGTGTTTATAATGGATCGGCGATCTTTCGAAATATGTTTATTATCAGTGGGCATCTATAGAATGTATTCGGGGGAGTAACGGGATGCAGGTATGACCTGCGAGGACGCAATAATACTGGCCAGGGATTCTTGGAGGCGATACGTGGTGTCCATATGCTCCACTTAGGGAGCGAACATGAAAGAAGAAGAAGAAGAATAATATGAGAATTATTTAAACTAATTCACAGTGTTAAAAAAAAAAAAAACAACTAAAATAACTTTTTTTTTATAATTCAATATTATCAGGACTATTTTTTTGTTGTTGCGGGAAAGCCTGTCAATTAGTATCAGCATAAAAAAAATGTTTAAATTGAAACACGGTTGATATTATGAAAGTAGTATTTATAAAGATAGCATTGTGTTTATAAATAAAAATATGTAAAGCGTACCGTTAGAATTCGTTTTAAATTTATTCAAAGAAAATTGTGATTGTCATGTCGGAGTTTTTGTGTATTTTTTTTGTGGAATAAGACAATAAAACTCTGTCACGGTTAAAATAACAATTTTATTTTGTTCGCGCGAAATTAAAACATTTCCTCCCGCGTCGTTTTCGCTCCGACATTACACTTTTATCAGCGTTCTGGGTCTATTTTGCGTTCGCTCATTGTGCCGACTGAAGGAGTGCCGAGGAAAAGAATGAATTGGAAATCTCGAACGGTGGGAAATAGCGGATGAAGCCAGCGAGCTTTTCAGCCGCCATAATCTGGAAAAGACCAGTTTTCGGCCAGTGGAAAACTATTTGAAGGCAAACGACGAGAAAATTACCTTTAAGGGTTTACACTGCCCCCACCCTTTTATATAGTTGTGTTCGCACCTTTGTGAGTTAGTAAGTTGTTTACAGGGTTGCCATAAGCAATATAATAACATAATAGGCTACCTCACTTGAATTTTATTATACTTAAAATTATTTGCACATACACAACATATACTTGGAGTAAAAAAAATCCATATTAATTAAATCGACCCTGTTTAGGCAAACGGCGTCAACCGATTTTTTTTGCAAAGTTATTTTCTCAAGAATCACAATGTAGAAAACTAAATCTACGTTCTGTCAAAAGAAATTATGGAAATTAAGCTAAAAAAACAAGGAGCTACCAAATATGCATACACAAAAAAGGAATCAAACCTTATTCACGGTATTATTGTTCTCATAGGGTTAAAACCTTTAACCTTAAATGGAATCGATATCTGTATCACAATTAGTTTAACTAATTCAATAACCATCATTATATATTGTATAAAAGTACTTACGAGTGTAAAACAATCGATTTTACCGAGAAAAAAACGGTTTCATAGTTGTTTTTGTAATTATAAACAAAGTTTTACTATTCTGGTATGAAGATGTCGTTAAAAACAATACTTTATTTATTCTTCATAAGTAACGATTTTAACAAAACAAAAAAATAAATTATCGTTGTCATCTCAATGTCATTTGGACAATGTGAGATAATAATCTTAATCGTTTAGATTGGTTGACAAATAATCTATTTACATAGCTTTCTCTTCTTTTTACTGTGGAGATTCAAATATTTAAGTTGGTAAGAAAAGAGTCAGACAATGAAAATTTGACCATTGAATATATACCGCCTAGTCTCGATATTTATTTCTGCATTAATAATTGTAGTTATTTCTAATATCAAGTCAATGTGACTTCATTCATTTGCTTCATTTGAAATTCTCACTTGTTTCTTACCAATTTATTTTTGTTATACACACTTCTACCTGTACGGTTACGATAGTTTACTAAAAATAACTAATTTTCGCGAAGTAATATAGTTCGATAGAATCAATTGATTATTTTATGGTCGGCACACAATTGTATTACAATGGAACTTGATAAACACTAAGGGATGATTTATATCGTGCTTGGAAAATTGTGCACCCTGTGCTGGGGTGAGTTTTCCGAAGCTAATTTCGGTAAATATTAAACACACAAGTTACAAAGACGCCGCACGTGCAGAAGCCGCAGAAATGCGTTGACGTAGGTCACAAATAGTTCAACACTTGGCCACTTGGTCATTGCGCCGTGTGAACACCAAATTGGTTTATTTAATCCCTCACACAGTAAGCACATCATACATGTACACTCTTGAGTGTAAGCTCTGTAAATACGACGGTACTTTAGCGTCAATAATATATAATGAATGATGCCAACATGTGGTTCCTAAACTACTGTGTACGTATATTGATTAATATTATATTATATAGTTAAGCCTTGATACAACAAAGTAGTGCGCATGAGGGGATATCCGTTAAAGCCGAAAATTATAATATAAATGCAAGTTAAGTTAAGTTCCAATGTATTTTTTTATTTTAAGAAAACAAACGGCACAATAAAATACCAAGTTTCAAGAAAAAAGTCAAGTTTTGTTTGCACTTTTAAAGTCTTCTGTTCTTCTATAATTGACTTTTCAAAATTCATCTGGATACAGAATTATTCAACAATTTTTGTATTAAAAGTAGCACTGTGTATCATTGAAGTGATAGTAAAAAGTAAAAAATTATATGCAGGTATTTTTTGTATATAATGAATAATTATCGCTTTAGTCGATATCGATTATCGGTTGGTCAGTACTTTAGATTGCGGGTTCAAATTACACAATTGTAAAGAATTTCATATATATTTATCGAAAATGCAACACCATCCCATTGGGCGGATGAGGAATTAGCTGGGAACAAAAAAATCGTGTGATAAATTAAGTCGTTACAGTATGGGAATTTATATAGATCGACATGTACTCCATTTTTTGAATTAGATATCTTCACATAGACTCACATACTCCACATTCAAAACATACAGGTTATTGTAATAATAAAAACATTTTTTTAGCCTTTAATTACATATTAAATTATCTTTAAATTAAATTATCAAGATTGACTAAACGCTTTTTTAGCAAGATATTTCATATCTACAATATTATAATAGTTATGATATAATAATCAAACGTTGGAAAACTGAATATATGAGAGTGTATATACATTACTGAATGTTGGGATAAAAGGGAGTTCCAGATTTTCGCGACACACTTTTTGAGAGCCTCTGGCAGTATTGAGTTTTGATAACAAAGGATTTTTATGCAATAGTTTGTGCTTGTAAATAGAAGATGTAAGACATTACCTTTTATCTAAATTAATATTTGCACTTCAAGTTGAGGTTGATAATTATAATAGAAAATATAGTAATTCTTCTAAAAATGTACAGTTAAAAAATTAAGCATATACACGCAAAGTCAAAACAAGTTTACAAGCAAAAATATGTTTTAATATACGATAAAAATTCAAATGTAATAATTTTTTTTAAATCCTACTTTAACTACAGTGTCGCGCAAGTCTCACATATTATCTGACTTTCTCCGTATTCACTACACATCTACGCCAAATGTATATATACTGAGGAACGGCGAACGTAAAATGCTCTTCGAAATTCTCAGAAGTGTTTCAGACAGTTCCCATGACGTTGGTAGAATCCCGAATAAATTAAATTTTGATCAAAATACATTTATGCTTAACATGCTGTACGATAGAAATATAAAATAATTGTATATATATATACATGCATATGTATATATAATTTATAATTAAGTTCAGATTTGATTTCAAATATTGTTAAATAATAATATTCTACACTATAAAAACCACTTTGGTTGCTATATAACTTTCAGTATAACCGTGTAATAATAGGGATTTAAGTATAAAAAAATATTGTCATGTATAAAAATAGATTGCTAACGTAAATTTTAGATTCCCAAAACACACAATAAAAGAATATTTTGTTATACAGCTATGACGAACAGCTAAAGTATAGCTGTAATATTATATTTTGTCAATGATACTTACGTAAAATTGTGAACCGTGAAAATGAGTCAGTATTATATATACATTTTCCAAAAGGAAAAAAAAACAAGGGTTGAATGGTTGATCGCGCTTATAGTAGACCGCACTATAATCACGTCGATTGAATTCGGTATCTACTTTAATGTATAAAAAATATGTTATTTCACTCAATTATTTTCTCCACTGATTTTTTACTTTGACACGGTTTAAAAATTTCGCTTGATCAAGGTATAAAACATCAACATTCAAATCATATTATATCCAGTGAAAATTTGAATATATTATATATAAACTATAAAAAAGTATACTTTTAATCAATATTATAATGAATTACAACAAAAATGATATAGTAAACGGACACGTTTATTCTCTAGTAGTGATAATGAATGATTAAGTTATTTGATATATAACGTTAAACATATCGTGAATTCAATAGATATATGAAGTAAAAATTAATTATAGTTGGATGGAATCAGTCTACCATTTTAATAAGAGCCTTATTTATTTTTTGAATTGTGTTGGACGCATACGCAGTGTAAAAGGAAATTCGGGTGAACATACATAAATTTAGATTCGGTTTAGTAGCTTTCCATGTTATATATAATATATATATATGTAATACAGTTGCGTTTATACATGCACCAAATTTCATTATGTGACCAAAATTGATTGAAACATCATACGTTCATTTGACGTGGGGTGCGTGTTCTTTTGATATAAACTAATCTAAAGCCAGTACAATGGCAAATGGACCGATCCAAATCGCAAACAAATATTTAATATATACGACATGTATAGAATTAATAAATATACTCACCACATTAAAAAAAACTGTATAATTATTTATATATATATATATATATATATATAACCTTAAACAGATTAGAGTCGATAGATTTTTTAGGTATTATCCTATAATTGATACCAATAGCCTTAAAACACAATATAATTAGCTAAAAACAAAATTAAAAAACTAATGCAACTATGACTCAATAATTATTATGAAAACATTGTGAAATGCACCTTTGCCAAAAGAAAGATCATAAAAACATCTGTTGTTTTGTTTATTATATTATGATAATATTGAATTAAATAAAAATACAATAGTTAAGCCAAAGAAGCATTGTATTTTTAAAAAATATAAATGTATTGTTAAAAAAACGTGATCATAGAAAACGTGTAATGAATTTTGTTTCCCTCTACATACATTGTGAATATTATCTTTTTCTCTTTCATTCTCGTTGTACATGTTACAATTCATAGTACCCCAATCATCGAGATAGCATCCAGAAAAACAATAATTTTACAGTAGGCAGAACTGTCTAAGAAAACTTAAAATTATACTCTAAAGTACATAAAATTGAAAGGTAATTTTTTTTTCTTTAAATTAGCCCCCATGAAGTTACAATCATAAAAAAAAAGTTTGTGCTCTTTCACAAAAATTATACAACTTATGTTTTTAGCATAAATCACAATTAATATAACTGTCTATAAAATTTGGCATTTCAACTCAATATTTTATAAAAAATTTAAAGTTATCCATATCAGACACTCTACCACTGATAGGATCGACTATTATTTCATGTTTCTATTTAGAACTAACAGTGCATGTCATGATGTTGATTAAACGATGGAGTGTGAAAAAATTAAGTACTTATTTATGAAAAACGTAAATATGTGATGATAGTTACCATGGCTGGAGTGAGAGATGGGGTATTTTTTTATCAAGACCTCCCCGTCACGAGCTGGATTGAAATTTGAATAATGTAAAGGGTTAAAGAAGCGCATCGTCGGTGTTAATCACAAACATGCCGCAAAAACGGGAGCCACGGATGCCGTCGCGCGCAAAAATCTCCACACATTTTTTTTCATTGTGTTTCCCTCGCTTATAATGTTAAAATGGCTGATAACGATATCTCGCAGACGATATTTTACACGATAATGGAGGGCGGACGCGTCACAGAGATGGTTTTATAGTCGGTGGAGTTGTGTTACTTTAAATCGGAAAGATTGATTCAATTCATATCTCAATAAGTGGATACGTTTACTTTATAAAAAAAAAATTGACATCCCTGTTTAATGCTCAAAGTTACAGACAAAAATCCGACAGCTGTTTTTCTAACAAATGTTTTTAAAAACAATGAAGTATGGAATACCACATGAGTTGAGTAATTTTGCACTATTTTAATACTGTTTATAGAATGTATTCGGAGGAGTTACAGGATGTATGTATGGCCTGGGAGGGAGTAAGAATACTGGCGAATGGGAGGCGGCATGCGTTGTCCATATGCTCCACTTAGGAGACGGATATGGAAAAAGAAAAATAATAGTTAAAATCAATGCGATTCGTAATTCACATGTAATAAACTATAAAAAAATTTAAAGTCACCAAAAGATACTTTTAATATTATACATAATTGTCCAACGATATTCTAAGTGGTAAATATTAAATTGTTTCAAGACCTTGTAAGTGAGAAGGTTTTTGATTATTAGCTGTTGATAATAATTAAATTGCGGTTAACCCAAATTATCTCTTATTAGATTTCAACAAATATCGCCTGAACACACTGTACACAGCTAATCCTTAAGATCAGATTGTTATAGGATTACAATTTCCCGATAAAGGCTTCTATAATACGAAGGACAGACGTATACTTGTATGTAGGCACTTATCATACAAAGTTTATTGAAATATAAGCTTGTAAAATGGTATCGTGAAGTTATCGCTTTTTGACTTGAGGTTATTACGGTAGAGATTAACGATAACTATACCCCGCGGTTAGATAGAACCAAAGATACTTTATCGATAATAGGGACTGTGAAATATTGTAATGACAAACTAAGTGTTTAAGTTTTCCTTTGGATTAACCTCACGTGACTTGCTTTGAACTGTTATCTTATAATAAAATTTAACTACTACATATCCCTCTCGGCATACGTTGCTAAATACATATCACCACCGAGATGTGGTTTCTGACTACCATTCACTATACGATTGTTTTTACTTAGAATGGCTATATTATATACAAATTGACGTAGAAAAATATGGCAAAGTGCATTCAACAATTGACAGAGATATCTACAAGAATGTGATCGATGTTGTTAACAATTGCTAAGTAAGAACGCTTCGATGTTTATTTATGTACGCAGATTAAGTTGGGTAATATTTTTTTTAATTCAACGTTACTACCTGGATGTTCAATTGGTTGAAAATTAGCTGATAAACACTTCTTGTAAATATGTTTAAAATAAAAATCAGCCTATCAAATCGTCATATGGTAAATATCTATGTACTTCATTTGGATATAAAAGTTCAAAACAAATTTAAGATTTGGTCTTTAAAATGTTAGAATAATGGAGCGGTGTAAAAACTGGATCAGGAATATAATGAAGTTACATACGGAGAGCTTGAATCCTTTCGTTTTTTTTTCGACCAGTGGAGTTTTGACGTCCTGGAAAATCTTCGGGTACTATCGACAGAAGAGATTCAGCAGCGTTAAGGGATACTTGCTTGATCTCGAAGGACGCAAAACGACTAACAAATCACAGAATCCTAGATATAATTACAATAAACAGCGGTTATGGCTATAAAAGACAAACTAAGACTGGATGAACATTTAAATTTCGTTAAAAACATCTGTTAAAAAAAGACTTCATTTTATTTCATTTATGAAGTGGTAATCTTCAGAATGTTGAGAACTATATAATCTACTTTCACTTTTATGCATTTTATCGGGATTTATATGTTATCCTATCCCCAGTTGCCTATGGGCTAGCGTGCTCGCCTAGCAATCCGGGTTCGATTTCCTCATCCGCCGGATTTTTTAAATCCAAAAATGCAATACTGGTGTGTATTCATTGGATTAAACAATTGTTCGACAAGCAATTCTCATAAAAAAATAATCCGCCAAGACATATCATCGCATATACCCCACGTTAAAAGCGGACATCTTCACATTCTGTAAATCCAGATGTTCCACTTTCGGACGTGGTTAAAAAATATATATATTTTATATGTTTTGGTATTTAGAATAGTAAACCATCAAACACGTATACAATAGGTTGGTGTAATATCGAGTTGGAATCTGAGTGTTATTTATAATCTTATTTATTTATATTAAATAAATGAATGAATGTCTATATACAGATGAAATATAATACCTTTCTAAAAATAAAATCTTGAAAATGAAAATGGAAGTCCCAAAGTCCACCGCCTCGTGGCGCACATCTGCAACGTTGCGTATTCAATTATTGTCGCCAATTAATTATAATCCGGATGAAAATAAATACTAATGCGAAACAGGAAACGGTATTAAATTTAGTTTGTAGATTTGTCAAGAACGCATTTTAATACCGCTTAATCAATTTCAATTCAAATAATTAGAAACACGGGAGAATATTTTGGAAGGTAAACGTTTGTCAATGTTACGAGTTGAAAAAATCACTGCGTATACATGTATTATTCTTTCAAATCCGCTCCCTAAGTGGAGCATATTGAATGTAGAATGAAAGGAAGTAGCCGACATTGAAAAAAAAATATGGCAGGTATAAATATGATTTTAATCAAAGTCTAGTTTGTTTTTGATCAACAATACACATTATGAATGTCAGAAAATATATCGCCGTATTACTGGCAAAAAACGTTAAAGTAAAAAAGTGAGTTTTGAA
>JAGVSQ010000668.1:0-36097 GCA_022683975.1 Rhyacophila evoluta | reverse complement strand
ATGTCTTCACATTGCGGAGATCCATATACTCCCCTTTCGTAGTGGATATCTTTACATTGTGTAGATCCATATGCTTCATGTTGGGAGCGAACATGGTTTAATGAAAATAAATTGATGAATTAGTTGCAACAAAAGGATTCCATCCTAAATCTGCAGGAATTCTTGGTAACAACTAACAACTCGGAGGCAAATTTAGAATATGAGCGAAAAATCATTTGACATTATTAGTAGTGTAGTATCACGTTTTGAACTATGGAATTACTTTATTAATACAGAGATAAATATTTATAATAAATAATCAAAATATTGACTAGTAGTATGCAAATAAATAGTAAATACAAAAGCACTTTTTACGAACCAATATCATTTAATTATACAATATATATATATTTTTTAATTTTTCACATAATTCAGATAAGAATTGAATAGTCATATATTATGCCGCAGTTGTTTTAAGTGTGCTCTGTCGACAGGTAAGTCATGTCTAACAGTGACATCACAAACGGTAATAAGTATCTTAGACAAGATGAGATAAATCTAGACTAGACCAATAGATGGTAAGTGCAGAATGGTGCCTTAGGCATCGCTTGCAGGGTCGGCCGATAGAGGCGCTGATACGGCGGAAGCCAATGGCCTAGGTTGCCCTTCCGAGGCGCGCAGGTGTCCATCTCTTCGATTCAGGGGTATTTTTTACACAACACCACATTCTCTATGACTTTTTATAATATTTTCATTTCAATACCATCATACAGATGCCACAACATGTGAGCTACGTAATAATACACGTCAGGATTAATTGTTAACCGTTAGTGAAAACAGTGGCCTATTACTTTTAATGCTTATCACTAAGATTCATATGGATTACAACGTAAGTTTACTAGTGGTTTACCAATTATAAATAGACACTGATAAAAATATCGATACAAATATAATAGATAAACAAATGACAATTAATAAATTTAAAATAATTTCAAATTTATTAACTTTCATATCAATCGTTATTTGTAAATCATTCGTGTGCATACGATTTTTGAAAATTCACAACATTCAAATAGTCATACATGAAAAATTGGTATACATAATTATCTCCCCGGTTAGCGTAGTTGGTAGCGTGCGCGCCTAGCGATCCGGGTAATGCGGGCTCGATTGCCCATCTGGTCGAATTTTAAAAATTTGAAAATCCAGGACTGGATGCCCATTGGGTTGAGTAATTGTCTGACCAACGATTCTCGTGAAAAAATATCTGTCGAGACGTCTTTACATTGCGGAGATCCATATACTCCTCTTTCTGAGTGGATATCTTCACACTGTGCAGATCCATATGATCCACGTCGGTAGCGAACATGGTATATTACAAAAAATGATTACAGCCAGTCGATATTTTTAATAAATAAATCGTTTAATAATAAATTGTAATGTGTTTTACGTATATATATATATAAACATACGCACATGTAAAAATATAGAATAGAATAATGCATATACATGTACCAAATAAAATCATAAGCAAGCTTTAAAAATAAACACAATAATATTATTTCCCATGCAGCTTTAAACAATTAATTTAAAAACCGTAACATATGTATTTGTTGATAAAGATTCTTCACACCAAATTTAATAATTGTTTAAAGGGTAGCCGTTTATCGCTTAATAGCTGATTTCAAACACCTTGACTACAATATGACCAGATTTATATTCTTTGCGATTCTTCGTTGTAAAATGAATTTTAATTTCCTACCGGTGAATTCTTCGAAAATTGATCATGGTGGCTAATTTGCGGGCCTTGTGCTAAGAGCCTCGGTGTTTACACGAGTCTGGTGAGTATAAAAACTTGTACGAAGACCAAAGAAGCAATTCTCCTAATGCTTTGACCACTCGGCCGTACAGTCGCTCAAAGCAATGCCCATCGGTTGGCAAATGCAATGTTTACATTTTAAGAAGGTGGAGTAGGTACATTGTACTGCAGAATGCGCACTCCATAAAAGATGATCACCGAGTGGAAACGACTTACACTAGGTACATTTTTAACCTTGAACTTCAAATATACCTACAACGCGGAACAAAAATAGTATAGTTTAATAAATGTATTGTAATTCCCATTAAACAAATATATAAATATTACAATTAGAGTGTACACATCTAAAATGAATATTAACATATAAAAAGCAATTCCAGATAATAATATGCGTTAGGATTAAATGCGGGATGGTCACTCATGGCATTAGGCTCCATCAAGTGAACTACATTACAGTTCCTTTTTAGTTTAGCATCGTCTGTGTACGTGACATTTTTCACTAATGTACATCTTTAATATGTGTACGAGTTAAATAAATAAAACATACACACTTAATTAATTAACATGCAGCTAACTTTTAGCATTACTTCAAAATTTAAGACTTTTGGGTGCAGTGGTAGATAAGGTATGTTTTTGATCGATCGGTCACTTGTTCGAATGACGCAGTTTGCTTAATTTTCACGTGATGCATTGTCTCGGCATGTGTACATACTACTGAGAGTAAACCATCCGCCTTGGTATTGACTTTAAAGATTAGTATTTTTTATATTTATTTTTTGCGTTATACATTGTGCGGATTATTTTTTATGCTTCATTTAGTATTCGCCTCTCACATAGATTCTCATTATTTAAATACATTTTAATATATTATTAAACTTAAGCAAGATAACCGTATAGAAATTATGCAGAATTCATTAATATTTAATTGATATCCATAAAAAATCACTTATTAAACACGTAAAAAATTGTTTACTGTTAAATTTTCACAGAGAAATGCATGTTCAAACTTACCATCAATTTTGGAACGCAGATATCAGGATATTTTTTTGAAATCGTTAGGGCAGTCTGGATTAATGTTTAAATACTGACAAACAGCATATAATCACATTTCTTTTCAATACAAAACACTTGTGTTAACCACAACACATGCACAAGTAACGCTGCAAAAATAGTTCACAGCTTTTACTTAGTCGCTTTGTCGGCTTCTTCGGTGAGAACAGTAGGAAGTAATACATAATTATGTTGCATTTATTAATATACGTTTAAGTACTGACACATTTCTTCAAGACTGCTTATTTATGACTTCGCAGATAAAAAATAAGCCGAAACAAAAAAAAAGAAAAAATACTATGTCAACTCCGAAAGTGAAGTATATGATGTGAATATGTCCATTCAGGAAAATATGGATGGATTCTGTAATCTTCTCGCCATATTTTCGTAAAAATTAATTAGCCAATTTCCAACCCTTGAATCTGTGAATTAAAAAAAATATATCAACTGTGGGATTCGATCCCGCAAACGCTGGTACTACAGCGTGCGAGTTTGTCTCACGACCAGCGGGGGTGAAAATAAATTCCCTTCTTTTTCTTCCATGCTCGCTCTCTGAATGGAGCACATGGGCACCACGTGCCGCCTCCAAGAATCTTTGTCGCCCGCCAGTACTCTTGCATCCTCCCAGGTCATACTTGCATCCCGTAACTCCGCCGAATACATTCTATGGATTTTATTTAGTGGCCTTCCGGGACGTCGACGACCGGTCGGCTTAAAAAATAAAATCCATTGAATGTATTCTGGTTCTATAGCAGGTCTGGTTCATTTCTTGCGGGATCCGCAAAATGTGGCTGAGCCAAGTACATCGTCGCAGCTTCACTTTGTCAGTGATAAGTGGCTGCATAGTCCATTCTCTTACCTTCTCATTTCGAACAAAATCATACCACCGTATGCCCAGAATCCGACGCAGGCATCTGTTCTCAAAGCTCTGAATACGGTTGTTTTGGACATTCTCTTGGATATTCCTTTACTTACCTTTTAATCACTAGAATTTTCAATAGAAAACTATATCACACAAAACAATGCAACGTTTTTTTAAAGTCTCTTCAAATTCAAAAGCTAACACAGGCCCAATAAACAACGCTTAAGTTTATGTGAGCCGCCAAAAACAGAAGCCTTAATTCTCATGGAAACGTACGTTTATTTCGAAAACTATAGCACAAAAACGCGAGAAATGATAAAGAATGCTTCCTGATCTGAAAAATCTTACTTACCTTTATATTGACCAGGCCACAAAAATATTCGCTGTAGACCGCATACGGTCCGCGGGTCATGGGTTTGATATGCTGGCTGTACATAAATTAATCAACTGACTAGATGTATTGATCTCGTTTAACTTTATTAGAAAATTCTATTGTCTACTAGTATGTTTATTTCTCAGAATTATTATTATCAATATAATGTTTTTACTATCTTTACGATTTTTTTTAAATTAATTATTTCAGTTTTTAATATTATCTCATATTTTAAAATTCCAAATAAAACGTTTGAGTATTTGTATATTTGGCTTTCTCGCATTGTGATAGAATAATAAGAAATTGTACAGTAAAAAATTAACACAACATATGATTTCTCAATTATGCTCATGGAGCTCATTATGTTCCTTTTATTTCACTTAACAAAATATAGTTATTGATACGTCTAAATATATTGTTGGCATAAATATAAAGGATAAAAAAAATTCAAGCAATTTTTCTTTTAAATTATATTTTGATATAGCTAATAGATCAAAAATAATTCACAATAGTACTGTCAGCAATCAGCACTACATTTTTTAAATTGTTTTCTCCGTTCTCTTTTCATATAGAAATTGGTTTAGACATCTCCGCATAGGATCACTTTTTATATAATCGTCACGAAATAAAAGATAAATATAAAAAAATACTAAAAATATTTTTATTAATTTACTAAAATATAAGAACACATTTTTTTAAAAGAATGTTAATAATCTTTAATTTCTTTACCAAATTTACAATATTTATTCTTTACATGTTTATTTACATTGTCATCAGTAATAATTACTTATTGTTACAAAATTAAATTAAAACTGTATAAACAAAAACTATTATTTACAACAACACCTTTGTTTATAAAATACTCTTAAACATCGTCAAAAAATATATATTTATTACTGTTATTCTAGTTAAAATTATTTTCATTAAGACAACTGATTGTGGAACTTTTCTATGGGTTTCTTTTTAAATACTTTCAAAGAATCCCGAAGAAAATATCCTAACTTGTATCACATCGGTCCTTAAATTGCTAATCATATATATCCTACTACTTAGCTCTGGAATTCAAGAATGGAAATGATGTCAGGTAAAAGGTAGACGAATAGCAGAAATATATAAATATAAAAATACCAATTTCAATAAGTATTCTTTAAGTATTTCTCTTTTAAATTTACTGGAAAACAATTCTAAAAACATTCACACCGTTACTCTCATACATACTTAAGAAATAAACATAAAAATCAATATATGAAAATTCAACATCGAAATTTCAAAATACACCTATTAGCTTTACATTCATTGTGAAAATTTATAAAATCAAAGAAACAGAAAAAAATTATTTTATTTTTTAATAATACAAAAATTTATCCAAGTGTTTAACCAAAAAAATCGCATCTCTATGATTTTAGAATGATTTAAAGTAATATTTTTTTTTTTATAAATGAAGTGCATTTTGAAACATCGGCGTCACGTTAAAAATATACAAAACATGCAAGTAAGTGGTACAAAAAAAATAGAAGAATATTTTTCGGGGTATTTTCAAAATAAACATGGCCTTAAAAATAATTGATTGTAGCATAATTTTGATATTTTCAATATAAAAATAGCCATGTTACGGCGAATTCCGATTAAAATTTATATACTACAAAAAAAATCCAAAAATATTTTAATATCATAAGTAGCTTAACTTTGGATTAATTTTTTATGAGAAAATCATATTTTTTTAACCACGGACATTTTAATAAAATTAGCTATCGCATTATCAGTTATGCACGAATCATAGGGCATATAAAAACAAATTTTCGTCCCTGCGGTTTATTGTTATAATACTGAACAAAATTAAAGCAATTACCAAACATTGGTAAGAAAATGTTATGTGCATTTTTAGGAGAAAAATAAACTGAAATATTAAAAAAAAATATTAAATAATATGATTCTATTAAAGAAAAATTAGAATACTTTAATTAAATTAGCTTAAAAAAATAAAGGAGAAGAAAGAGAAGGAATGGCAATAGCTTGTAAGGAATTCTACCTATTTTTTTTATATAATTATGTAAACAAAATATTTCTTTATAAGAGATCGATGGGCATAAATGTGACGCAGTTTAAAATTTATTTGAGTAATTTATGGCTCAGATGTTCAGTGAAATTTAATGAAGTAAAAAAAATCTGAAGGCAGTATAGAGACGATGGCTGAAAATGATTTAAGGCTTTGTCTACATTTTAATTTTACACGAAACCAAACAAAGAATAATATCATTCCGTATAATTTAGAAAAATTGTCTACATTACAGTAGAACTAGGTGTATCCATAACTGGTGATCGTTTCACAGAACTTCTATTCAAAATGAGATACAAAATTTTGTCACATGATAAATCCTGCGTCACAGTGCCACACACATTTTGGGAAGTGGTTGGTATCAATTGATTTCTTGTACATTATTTATTAATTTAAAATTCACATTGAATTCGATAAGAATAATATTATTAATTTAGCAATTTTCTCTACTATTTCTTCGTATACATATAAAAAGAATCAACATAATTTATTGGTAAATTCTTTTCCAAGAATAAAACAAAACTTTAACATCTCTGTCAACAACTAACAAATTTCGTACAGATCTATGCGTTTTGTTAAAATCTTTGGTGTATATTTATTATAAATATACGGAAGGATATTAACAAAGTTTGTGAACACATTAATTTCATTATAACTAAATATTCTGAGATTGGTTTTTAGGTCAATGTGCAACGGGATGGGGGAGCTGGACCATCTATATAATTGCAATATAACCATAAAAATTACTATACTGGCAAATACTCTTCACTATATCACTTAATTATTAAGTTTAAACTTTTATCACCGCTCACGATTTTCTTCTTTACAGAAATAACTGATTTTTAAGACACAATTGTATACGAAAGACGTAAACAAAAAAAATAATATTACTAATAAATTGACACAAATATAGATATATTAGAAATAGTTTCTATTCAAAATAATAAAAAATCAATAAATCGTTGGGTGTTTCATATATAGCTGAATTCAGAATATGTTTTCAAATCATTTTTTCGTACATATTCTCATAATGAAACATTGAAGAGCCATTGAAGTGAATGAAACTTTTTCTATAGTGCAAATGTTAAATAAAATATTTATTAAAGTTATAGTAAAAGAAACATGACAATTGAAGAAAAATGATAATTGTCAGCGGTGAAAAAGTGTAAATACAATCGCAGCTAGTTTTCACCCCCTTCCCTTGCTAACAACCGCTTACACTACGCTTACCTTAGCAAATATTTATTATCCGTATCGGTGGAAGGGCGTACGTGTTAATGATACTTTACCTCGCAATAATTATTATTAATGTTCATAATAAATACTATCTCTGTTTCTATTGGTCCCGCCGTATAATTTTTAAACAAATTATAGCACTATTGGACCGCTGGGGTTTTCTCGGTGTCAATAAGAGTATGAATAACAAAATAATGTTTCAGATTCCATTACGGCTACTATATACATTCCTGAGGTAATTTCATAAACAAATTATCCTCAAAATATCAACAGTTTAAACAGGTCAGCCCCGCGGGGCAAAGAGGTCTTAGTCACTGGAGAGATTCACCGGCGGGATCAAATCCCGACCACCGACCCCTTGCAGCCGGTTGTCATTCGTGAAGGTTTTTACTCAGCAGTAAATTGTTATGCGGCCCGGATAGATGCCGGATCAATTCGGGCATTGCTTCGAAAGAAAGCTGACAGAAACAGCAATTATACCGACCAGCGGTGTTGGTCCTTCCGTCATTTTCACTAGAAGAAATAACGTTCCGATGCACGGAACAGAGATGCTTCAATAAGTGTGCTTTTTGTTTGAACATAGCGACGCAAAGTCGACATGCGAACGGTTTTTCCCCCGTATGCACTCGGAGATGCGTCTTCAGGTTCCATGACATACCAAACTGCTTTCCACAATATTCACAACGATATTCTCTAACAGGAGGCTGTTTACTGGACCCTTGTTCTTCATCTGGAGGTGGGTAAAGAGGTGGTTTTTCATCCGCAGCACCGACTTGCGCTTGGCAAAGTGACCATGCGCCCCATGAGCCGGCACTGGGCGGTCGGTGGTCAGGAGGTACAGGAGGAGGTGAAAGTCCTCGCTCTGCTAAGTGCGGAGGTGCTGATACACTCAAAGGGTGTGCCAACAGCCGCGGACCCGCCGCTTGGGCGAGGGTCTTTTGATATCTTAACTGTGCCATCTCTTCCAAATAACTGGGTAAAAAAGGCACAAAAGGCGGGTTCTGTGACGGAGAATTGTGAAAACCTGGACGCCGCTTCCGATGAGGAGTCACTACATAGTTTTCCGGGGAGGTCTGAACGAGTGAAATCAGGTCTTGGTCAGGAGGTTTCAACTGACTGTATTCCTCATGTTTTAAAACTCTAGACTCCAAGTCTAGAGGTTCTATATATTTTCGTTTGACTCTTGTATGCGCAGATGTATGTTCCAATACTCTAGACGCTAATTTTTCTGCAAAATGTCGTCTGTACATTTCTTCAACTGGATGATCCTCAGTACTAGACGATGTCGATCTTCTTCTTGGTATCGGTGGCTATAAATTAAAAAAAAAAATTAACATTAATTCAAACTTGATTATAGGTATATCACGAAGTAAATATAATATGTAAATTAAATATTTAAAACTTTACTCACTTTACTGACCATCTCAATGTCGACATCTCTAGAATTGTCCGTTTCACTATTAGCCTGGTCAGTTTTTCTAGCTAAAGATAGATTGACAGGATTTAAGGAACTTCTTCTTCTAGTACCAACCCTTCCACAATCACTTCTATCTTCACCACAGTCATCGTCCAACTCTCCTTCCTCTTTCTCGTCATTACTGCTCTCCATTGAAAGTTCCTCATGCTTAACAGAGACGAGTTCGTCCGGTGGTACATGCGAAGGTATGTGATCTTTTTCTTTACTACAACCTGCTGAGGGAGTCGCTCTATCACTTTCTGAAAGTGATGACCCACTCGGCGCAGTCCCATGTAATAATGCTATTGTCGTACTACTTTCATTGCTATTGATATCTGTTTTAGATGATGTCCTTGATCTATCAGGTGGTTTTTCTTGCGTGTGTCTGTCATGATCTGAAGGCCTTATGTCTTTTGTTGATTTCCAAACGTCCGATTTTATATCTAACAATTCAAAAAGTTCTCGCATATCGTCTATTTCACCTGACTGCAATAAAAAAATAAAATAAAAAACAAAATCTGGATATAAAGTGCTTTATTATTAAAGTAACAATATCCACTAAAACGAATTAATCTGGACAAAAATACTGATACCCAAAAGATATTTTTTATTGCAACTGGATAAAAGCTTTAATATCTATCTATGATTTACTCACCGTAGTTTATTATCGATTTTACACATCTGATCAATAAATAATTTTTCATGCAAGACATTCACTTCTTTCTCGCTCGAATAGATGCCGCGCATTAAACAATATTCAAGACACCAACCAGCATAAAATGAAAACACAATGCTTACCTCAATATACGCCTGGCCGCTGTATAAGAAATCCAATAGATGTCGCATTAGTTTATTGTGAATCCCTGACATGTGAATTGCTACAGGATAATCTTGTAGAGGTGTATCATCCAGAATTTTCCTGTTGGAATAATATTATATACAGAAAAAAACGCGTAAAATGTTATCACAACAAAGAAATTAATTTCGCTAATTTTTTAATTGATAATTTAAGAAAATTTAGAAGATAAAAATAGTAGTATTATATGTACATCTATTCGCTTTTAAGAATTAATCGCTTGATCAAATATAGTTTATTTAGCATGTAAATATTATGAATACTCACTGTACAGTAACATTCAATTGTCTCAACCTCGTAGGTAGTAAGCCACAACTTTCGACAGTGGGTGAGATGGCAAATTATTTCAATCTATCGATTTACATTATAAATAGTAATATAAATATGGTTAGATATTTACCACTAAAAAAATGTTTAAAAAGGATACGACAGTATGTTGTCAAAGATATTCTCAATTATCGATAACATATTGGAGTTTGCTTTTGACAATGCGATTGGGTTTATTATATCGGATTCATTGGGCTAAAAAACCATAATATTCAGACTAACCTGATGAGTGGACTAGCTGCCGCAACGACTATGCGATGAGCTGCAAGCGGTGGCCCTCCTTCGCAGTGGAATCTGACGTCGGCATGCTTTCCTCCTCTCCAAGCTGCTCCGACCTCAGCAGCAATGCACGCTCGGTGCTTGCCGTAACTCAGCGTCAGAAGGCCTTCTCCCATACTGCCCGCCCTGTAATTTTAAATCGTAGTCATCATCAGAATGGTAAACAAACATCTGAGAAAAAATCAGGAACTCTTAAAATGCACACTTCAATCAGTAAATTATGAAAAATTGATCTGAACTTTCTGTCCGTACTGCCGTCAAACAAGATTTGGCATCACATTTATATATGCTGTAAGATATAAGACATTGAATTTATTTCATAAATATTATGGTGGAAGAATACATTATACAATCAAATTTATAAGTCAATTAAAATCTAAATTCAAGAAATTCATTATGATGAATTAGTGAATCATCGTATATTTTATTTGTTTTTCCGGTGTTTTTTATTGTAAATTTAATTTTAATATCACTATCTAAGATTTTAAATCATCATCACTTCTAGTAGATACTGAAAAGTTTGCAAAATAACCAAATGGTTCTTTTAAACAAATGTAATGCACATTTTTTTTATTATTTTATTATTGAAAACTGACGAACAATTAAGGGTTTACTCATTTTCAATTCATTTACGTTTTTTTAATCGGTAATTTCTTTGATCCTTCCTTAAAATACATTTCCCTCGTGTAATTAATTACTTACAATTTATTCTTCAATCTCCACGCTTATGATAATAAAATGGACGTGTCTTAAAATTCCATAGTCATAGCCAGATGCAGCATAATCATATGTATCATAACATACCTATGCCTAACGGCTATGTTATTATTATTCTAAGACAATTCATTTTCATAATTCCATTTAAGTAGCAAAAGAAAAGCAATTTATTTTTGCGGCAAAACACAATATTTAAAAAATTTCATTGTGGGAATATTTAAACTTAATAACTTTATGTAAATACTGTCAATAAATAACATTTATCGTTTTTGTTATAAACCATTCCATAAATGGACTACAACAATACTATAGATTCTGTATTTTATGCTACAAACTTTGTTAAAAGATTAAGACTTTCCCTTTCAATTATAAGTGTAATTTTCTCTTTGAAAATTAAACAAATTCGCATGAATTAAATATTTATTGATACTATTTAACTACTGATGAGGTGAAGCTGCAACGCTGGACTTTGCTCGGCCACATATTGCGGATGCCTCAAGAGAGTCTGAACCTGACTTGCTGATTCTTCAAGCTAACCGGTTGTCGGCGTCCCGGAAGACCGCTAAATACTATCTATAGAATGTATTCATCGGAGTTACGGGATGCAGATATGGCCGGAGGACGCAAGAAAACTGGCGGGCAACAGAGATTATTGGAGGCGACACGTGGTGTCCATATTCTTCACCTAGGGATCAGATATGGAAGAAGAAGAAGAGAAGAATACTATTTAATCATATTTAATGGAACGAAATACTGCATTATAAGAATGCAAATTATTGTTCCAAATATAATTAATATTTGCTTTCGGTTTAATATTTTACAACACAAAGCATCGTTAAAATTTGAATTCAATAATTAATATACATTGAATATTCTTGTTTGAAAGTGACTCATTCTTGCACATAAATTATTCTAGTACTAGGTGTATATACATTTTACTCAACTTCAAAAGTCACGAAAATTTGCGCAATATACCTACTCTAGCCATGGATAATTTCGTCAAGATCCATAGAATTAAGTACTAATATAAATATACAATAAGATAATTAGGAATAAATAAAAACCTTTCAAAAATTCTCGATGATTTTATTTTTTTAATATAGTATGTATATATATAAATTTTAGCCTGATTATATGGTGTACGAAAAATCTAAATTAGTGTAGGTACTAAGTATATTCGTATATTTATTACAATTGCTAATTTATAAAAAAATATGTAATAAATATCTAATCATTATTGCTTTTCCTCTGTAGACTGAAGTGGGTGGATGTAGTTGTCATTTCCACGGGGCGTTGATTACTTTTTGAATGAAAGAAAAGGAAGGATAGCCGCTGATAAAAGAACTCATATAAGCAGCCATATTTGGAAAATCGTAATGCGATAATGTTACGAAATATTAAATAAATTGACAGTTTCAACAAAGATCTCGAAGAGCTCATACAAATTGACTAAGAATCCACGATGAGCCCGGTATGTCCAGCTGGTCTTTAATTTTCAATCTGAATTCATTACTCGTTCATCATTAAGTTGTAAAAATACAATATGTATATTTAAAATCATAAAATAATTATTCATTACACATCTACTCAATATACGAAGCTTATTATAATAAAAGCCAATGTCACTCGATTAACATAATAATGCTTTTCAAACGTGCTTTCAGTAAATTATTATATTTTATATATTGTATATCCGAGAGGTAAACACGCGAACTTTGGTACCATAGATTGCGAGATCGAATCCTGCAGCTACTAAAGATTTTTTTAAATAAAGATACACGACTGCCGAAATTTCATTTAAAAATCCGTCAAAATGTCTTCACATTGCGGGGATGAATATACTTAATTTTTGGAGTGGACATATTCACACTGTGAAAACTCATACACTTCACTTTCAAAACGAACTTGGTATTATATATGAAGTGGGTATTTCTAGAGTAAACTTATTCTACTGTGTCATAATTTAAAGGAGAATATTTTGGAAACTATTGGCCATTTTAACGATAGCAGGAATTTCTTAAAATTTCTCTTCGTTTAGTATAATTTCTCTGGCTTCTCTCTGCCGAATCTGATCCCAGTACAGATCATATGACCACCAGGATTACGTATCATCTGCCAGTCGCTTTGCATCTTCCTAAGTCATGCCGGTATGCTGTGAATAGTACTCGACAGTTCTCTAGGATCTCATCGGTCGGGAAAAAAGACGAAGCAGGATCCAGGATCTAGATTAAAGTTAGAATAAAACTACGTAACTATCCACCTTAAGCTTTTCAATATGTTTTTATAATATAACCTGACTTTCGTGATGTATATTGTTTATGAGAAATAAACGATCACCTAAGTCCTAAACTGAACAAGTGCCTATATACATCATTTATTTCTTAAATACTTTACATTGTGAAATAGTTTCTTCATAGTTATCTTTGGTAATTACTTTATAAGTATTTCTGTGGACCATTACGATATGTTGTCTACACACACTAAATACTAGGTGAATTTCTGTATTGTTACGGCATTATTATGCGTCAAAAACTGTTTGTTGAAATAAGTTTATTGATAAATAAATGGCCCCCTTTGAAAATTTTCATCTCACGGTATTACCCGACTCTGCGTTCCTTTCACATTTGCAAACAAAAGTGAAACTTTTCGCTACCATTGTCATGTCAGAAACTATTCGGTTAAACAATTGCCAATTTCGCAACCGTTTTTTTTAATTGTTTAGCTCAAGATTAATCCAAATTCTGCATTTTTGTTTGGACAACTGATGCCACGCTAATAAATAAAAATTTAAATTCTTACGTTTCTTTTTAGAAGTAACATTTTTTTGCAAAATATTACATTATACAAATACTATTGATGTTGACTTTTTACATAATTAACCTGTCACCTTATGGTCATTAAATAGTAAAATCGTATTATCTTTTACACATAATAGAACTCAAAAATAACAATATAAGCTAACCCAACTCAACAAACTTTTCTTTTAACAAAATAAATATTTATAATTAGAACATATTATTAAAGATTTTTTTCTGATATAACTTGTTCGCAACGGTTAAGTTTGGACATTGTAACATCCCAACTCGAAATCGCACAATTAACAAGTTTTATTTATAACCAATATAAAGGTAATAAATAGTATACTCGTATGTGTGTGCTAAATATATACTTCAATAATTTTATATTATATATCCAGTGATATAGAACTAAAAACACTATTGGCGTCTAAAATAGATATTATAACATAAAATTACAAAACGCATTTCTTATTTATATTTTTTCTTTCTATTCACACAGTTAAAACTGGTGTATTAAACTCTTTCAATTAATAAATACAAGTTTAATACATTCATTGTTTCGCATTCTCTTTTTTATATAAATTTCTGGTATTAGCATAAATGTTGTGGGCATGCGACATTTAATAAATGAAAGAATTTTTATTTATTATTACATTGAATAAATGAAAAAACTAACAGAAATAGCACTTCAGCCATTTAATTCTCCATCTGCGTGAAGACGAGAGTCACCTAAATCAAGAATATGTTCTCGTATATATAAGTATGAAACAATAGTTTGTGAATGTTAAAAAATATATGTTTAAATAAATTCAAGGTTATTTTTTTATTTGTTTATATAATTTACGATTAATTAAGAAAAATGAAAGTATTCGTTTTGGATATCGTTAATTTTTTTAAATATGTATTAACAAAGCAGATTTTTTTGCAACATTAGTATTGCAATGTTTTAAATACGTTCGCCATTTTTTTCTAAAGATTCTTGCTACATGTCCACTAGGCCTTTCCCTGAGAGATACAATTCGTTTTTCGAAGTCGAAACGTCATGCTTTTTATGTAAGTATTAACATAAATTAATATCCTGAAAGCGGTTTGTGTGGGTGTACCACAACAGAATGTCCTTAGATGATCTTCATCAGAGGTGACACGGACGTCCTGAAGAAAGAAACCATTTACATGTCTCAACAATATAAATTAGTATGGCATCAGAATAATACGATGACGTTAAAATATTTCATTTGAATTTACTTTGTGAAACTTTATTATATAGATATTTATTGCAAATTTTCACACTGAATTTCGCATATAGCATTTTGTATAAGTATGTAATTTTTATAATGATTTAATTCACTATTTTTTTTTTGTTATTGAAACATTAGTCACGTAATTATGTCAATCACTTTATATCATAAGTGTTGCAAATAATGATCGATATTCTTATTGCATATAATATTATTTACATATCATTCTGAGTAGAACAATGGAGTACTATTAGAAAATAAAATAAATAATAATGAGCTGCCATTTTTAATTTACCGCCATTTTTTCTCCGCAAAATTTTCAGCAGCGAATTTATACATTTTCACGCGTTGTTTGAATATGTACCATTTCAATTTTTAACCTCAACGTTTACTAAAGACAGGAAATAATTACATATGTCGAAAAATTGCAAATTTTAAATATCAGCATATTTTGGGACACCTATGTATATGAATGTTGGCGGATACGATGATACATTTTTAGAAGCGTGGCATGTAAAAATGAAAAAATATATACTTAATATACGCATACGCGTAACTAATGAAAAATTTCGAACATGACCAAGCTACCAACATAAAGCGAACGTCGTAGAAATGTAGTTGGCACATTGTATCCGTTCAAATTATGGAAAGTGCCAATTGGGCAATCAAAAACAATGCAATGGCGGTCATTATATCCTACACACCCAAACATGAGTGGCTATACTAATAAAACGATGATTACATTCAAAAATTATACGGGCAAAATTTTTCATCATATCGGTAATAATTTTGATTTTAACGTATACGTGTATCATAACGAACGTAGATACCGTTGAATAAAAGTATTGCCAATCAAACCCAGTATTTTAAATCTATCTATAGTATGAACTATAAACAAATATTTAAAAAATGCTATTGACATTTTTATTACCTTCGGTGAGTTTGTATGACAAGCAACTGAATCCGATTTGCATATATTTTTAATACAACAAAAAAAAACAGTCAATGAAATAAACGAATCATCTACCCGAAACAATCAAGCAACTAATTGTTATAAATATCGACCATAAAAGATAAAAATAAAATCATATGCACCTTAATCATTAATGTAGCCTAAACCCTCATGATAAAGCAAAAGAAAGCTTTCTCTATATAATTCAAAACAAAGTTTTTCGCAGCACAAAACGCTTGAAACGACTAAAATAAACCACGAACTGTATAAAGATGAAACAGTTTAATCCAAGCATGGCAATTAATTTAGCGATAAGTAGGCTCGTACAGACAGGTTACTAATTGTTTATATGAGGAATCCTGAGTTATCTATGGGGTCTATGCAAAAAAGAGACAAAAATTGATTTTTAGATTATCTCTGTGAGTAATATATGCGTGAGACGTCTTTAAGAATGGAGAAAATTAGACTGTAGTCAACGAGAGAAATAAATAGATCCGGAAAGAGATACCTGGAGGTCGACTACGCTGTCGATCATGAGACCGTAACTCCACTACGCAAGTAATACAATTAATTATTCAGTCAGATTAATTGAACTTAGTTGAAATAACAACTTTAAAACATTGCTAAATGTTAACTGGGGATTACTTACTTTGTTATTAAATTTGACATTTCCAAATAAGATTGTAGTTAACCAACCGGAATATTAGTTACTAGTTATTAGAACTAAACTGATTTTATTATTAATGAGCAGATAATCGACGATTGCATGCATAATTATTATAATTACCAATGCTGTCAATTCAATCGAACTAATCTGATTAGAAGTTAATCCTTGTTTGAGAGATTAAAATGTAGCTGACTATATATAGCAAACAATTGAAATATCCTGAAATAAGTTTAACGTTTTCAAGCGAAATAAAATTTATCACTAGCATACTCGTAAAACAAAACGTCCAGTTGAAACGCCAATAAAACACATTAGTAAACCAGTTTCTTATCTAAGCGTCAAAAAGACCTGTTCAAACAATAGTCCAAACTAATGAATTCTTAAACAGTCGTTAATTTCTGATAATAGAAAGTATAATAATGGCTAACATATGCATATGTACCACATTAAGAAGAAAATAGGGCACACTAAAGCAAAAGTAACAAATAATAATATTAAACAAAAATACAGTAAAAAAATTTGTAACTTTGGTTTAAAGCACTTATCTGAAAGTCAATGCTTTGCTTCACATTCTGATTAGACTAAAACATACCCCATGAGTTGATAAGCATACGTAATATTTACATAATTAAAATACTATGAAAAACAAGCAATTCACTTCCATTCTCGACAAACGTTTTATGAAGTTTATATCAACGTTTTAACTATCCTTGAATTATGTTAAATAACGTAATTCGTATCTTACCCACGGATATGAAATGAAGTTTATATACTCTCGCGAAATATACACTTTTTAAAAATCGTGTCTAACTGATAATTTCCACATAGCAGTAGATTAAATATTAAATTAAGCCGAATACTTGAGGTGAGATGGTTTGACTTCCTAAAGGCACTCTGATATTTGAGAACAAGCCAAGGAGCCCCTTTTTAGGTTCAGTCAAGCAGAGACAAGTGCTGTAGATGTCTTCAGAGTGCCCGATTTCTGCTTAACAAACTGTTTTTTCGACCAGCGCGAATCCGGCGTCCTAGAAAACTGCAAAAGCATATTTATCCACAGAATGTATTCCGTGGAGTAAAGGGATTGTGTCATGAACTGGGAGGATGGAAACAAACTGAACAGTCCTGGGGACCCGAGTTGCTAGCATATGCTCTAGATACGTTGAACCAGTATGAAAAAAAGAAATATTTCAAATTAATAGAAAATGGCACCGAATGATTAATTTCATTAATAACAAGATTGCGATTCTCATATGCCCCTCTCATGGCTTTACATTATTTATATCCATTAATTAAATTCGCATTTAATCAGGAAAACTCCATTTTACAAAGGTTAAGTAAGTATATCTAATACAAAGCACTGAAAGCACTAGTGATATTTATAATACAATTTATAAAAGTGTCATCTTACTTATAAAATATGCATAGAGAATTAATTTTATTTTATTAAAATAAATTTGCATGTATGCAATAAATTAAAATAAATTTATTTGAAATATTATTTTTCTTTTTCTATTAATTTCTTTTGCTATATATTTTTTTTGTAATTGATAAATAATCAAATTCAAACTATGGTATTACCCATATATTTATTTTTATTGGCGACGTGTTGATGTGAATACATTTACATTCATTTAATATTATTCAAGATTTATTATTTATCTGTATCAATATTTTTATATGATGAACGCAATACTTTCAAATTAATATTTATATTTTATGCCATTCATCGATACCGGAGTACTTTATATATCTCTAGGCTTTTTTACGATACTCTAAATATTTATTTAGTAAAAGTAAACTGAAATAATAATAAAATATAGATTACGATATTATATAAATGTTGTTCATATGTGTGAGTTTACACAATCGATAAGTACGACATTCACGCCCACTTTGCCACTCTAATCTTGGCGATGGAAAATGCAACCGCCATAATGAAAAGGTAAATAAAGTCAACCTATACTACAATATATTATTATTAATAATTATTTGTTGAGATTAAATAGATGCTTATCAATTAGTTACCACCCACTACTAATACGTTTTCAGACGATGCGTCGTAACTGAGACATAAATTTTAATGGTGTGACAAAAGCTTACATATGGAATAAAAATAATGAGTTTGGATATAGAAAATTCAGAGAAAAATGCATATGAATGAGTAACATTAACAACGTGAAACACCATTTTATACGATTGTGTAACGCCATCCATAACATTTTATCTTTCACGGCACATTTGACGTATTTTTCCAAAATATTAAGGCACAACCCAAAAAAAGAAAAAATGCATTTCATTTTTCATTTCAAATGCGCCACGAGATACCCAGCATCGCCCCGCGGAGCACTGGTATGAAGTACATACTGTAAATTATCTATAAGGCATTTCATTCGAATAAAGTTTTTCAAACTCTACGGAAGCAGATGCATGATTAAAGTTAAAGAAATTGTATTTACAAAAATATATAAAGAGTGATAAATACACATATTTATTGCTGATTAAATTTAGCACTATCACCGAGTCTAAGAAGAAATTATTTAATTTTCTCTAGTGTTTAAAATATGGTTTTGAGGTTAAAAATGGAGGAGTCGCGAGGTACGCAAATTTTCAAATTTCGAATAAATCACAACGCACAGCTGTCATTTACATCTGACTGGCAGCAGGGTAAAATATAATTAGAAAATTTACCACTTAATCGTAATTAAAATCTTGAAATGACGGTTTTTTGTATGATATAGTTTAAATCAGGTATAAATGAAATGTTTTAAAAATAAAAATAAAATGTTATGTAATACATACGTGATGATTAAGGTCAAACAGAAAATTAACATTCTATCAATAGGAACGTATTGAAATTAAATGACATTGAAAAATATATTTTTATTATTTATAATATAAGAGATATTTGATGGTTACTTTTTGTATTATAATTAAAATATTCATTAATAGTATAAGGACTGCTGAGTTTACATTTAATAATTGAGCAAAAATGTCCTCGCTGTCTTCAGATATAGTTTTGTAGGACATTTATTTACCACAGTTGTGTTTCGCAATCGACGCACAGATCCACGTGCGCACGTGTGAGTGCGTAACGACTCTACGTGACGCAAGATACTTTGTATGTATTACTATTTCACGTAGTGAGAAGGAGACAGATATAAATTGAGAGTGAAAGAGGGAGTAGGCGTGAGAATGAACAGCGGAGTCATGGTTGCCAGGCTCCGGTTAATAATGAAATTATTTTATCTATTGGATAAGAATTATATTGTTACAAAATAGTGTGCAACGATAGAAACGTATACAGCACGCACTTAATATATATCTTTATTAACTTTGTGTAACTGCTCTAAAGATTATTTATCAAATATATTTTCATGTGGCTTAAGAAAGACTTTACATTGAAGGTCGTAAAAATTATATACAAGCCATTTTTACACTAAGATTATACACGTAATGTATAAAAATGACAGTATTCTTACAGAATTTAACACGTATTTCCGAAGACTCTTTTTTATTTATAACGTGATTGAATAAAATACATTTGATAGTAGGTAAAAAAGTCACTTAAAATACATTAATTATTGCAAATATTCTACCCAGTTTGGAAAATTCTCTCCTACTAGACACAGTAACCTATCCTAAATATATAATATACTCTTAGCAATAAAATTGTATTCTGTGACTTGAGTTTATTTATAATTAAAACAAATCTCAGTCTTTTGTGTAAACATTAACTCAATAAATTAGTTTAACAATATTCATAATTTAAAGCACTAACATTATGATAAAATATTGGTCCTGTAATGTTACAAAATGGAGTTAACCAGACCTCTTCTACCACCGCTATTCTAATTTATGTATGTTGTTTTTTCGCATGAATTCCATATTCTTACATTGAAAAATCTCAATCTACCCATCTGTTGTGATTTTTAAAATATGTCAAAAGTTATGCGTATTGTATTTTCATTGAATGAAAATAACTGATATTTACTTTTTCCATAAGTGACACAAGAGCGCGAAGAGAGCGCCTGGCAATCTTAAGAAAATTTCTGATTGCAAGAGTGTTGGTGCTTTTGCAACGGCCTATGGAGAATGCGCTTACGTATGTGAATAGACTAGCTGAAAGTGTTGGCGAAGTTTGTTTGGAAGTGTGACTGTTGAGGATTTGAGAGTGAAAGAGTGTGTCTAACTATAATACTCGTAATATGAGCGAGAATGAGAAGGTGTGCAGCGCTTTACAAATGTATTCAAACATTTTAAATTCCAAACGGAAAGCGATAGATTTTTTTTTAGTAAATGTTTTTAGGAGGAAGTAAAAAGCTTACTATCTACCGATTGAAATCAACAAAGAAATAACTAAACTGACATTTTTTTCTACGAGAGAAGGCTTATTCCTAAACATGTATGTACTGTATGTTAGCCATTAATCTATGAAATAACGAACAGAATTTCGGGTTTTTTAATGCCAATTATCATTATAATGTTTTAGAATGCCACTTCTCATCATCTTAGTCATATCCGTTTAAATTATGAGAATTTTATACTAATAAACGAGTATGTATCAAATAATATTTTTTAAATGATCTAACTCCGGTATTGCAAAACGAAAATCAGAATTCGCTGTCATAAATATATTTTCGAATTCCGAAAAAAATTATAGAGAGTTCCGAATTTACATTACAAGCCATAAATTGTGTGTAGGATAATTATCATGCGCCAGCTAAAAACAAATGGATACTCCAACTCTTAATCCGAAATTCCGAAAAAATCCGAGACTCCAAAACTCGACCGAATTTCGAAATTATTTTTGTTCGAATTCAGAATTTTATTTTCACGAAATTTGCAATCTTTGCTACGACCGCAACTACATTTGCAAGCTATTGTTTAAATGATTAGACATAAATATAAATAATAAATAAATCCAGACAAATACATAATATTACATTTATAACTTTATTATGCACAAAGCGATTTGAATGCAACTTAGTTATATTATAAATTTAATGCGGAATTTAGTGGAAACAATAGATTATATCTTACACAGATAAATTTGAAAAGAAAACGATTTATTATTGATCGTTCATTTTCGTGATGACATAAATTGCTGAAACCAGTTATCGACACATTTTTTTAAAAATCATTAGCATTATAATAACGCCCAATATTATTTAACTGTTTCAATAAAATCTGAATATTAAAAAAAAATATTAAATACTTTTATCTTCTAATAATTTTTCATTTAATAGATTGTAATAATCCATAACATGTAGCTTAATGTAGACGTAGTCGGTCTAGAATTCGAATATCATTTTAATTACTTACAAATGACTTTAAATAACCCGCAGAATGATCAAACTTTTTGAGAACCAATCTTTGTTAAAATTTATTAAAAACGTAAAACGGTTCAAACCTGGAGCATATGGATTACTAGAAAGTAAAATTGTATGCTGACAGATTATGTTTCACGAGAAGAAATATCTGATCCCACATTTTGTACAATATAATGCAGTAACGGGATTTTAGCACGAGATCTCCGATGCGGATAAACGCGCGCGTCTACCGACTCGACTACCGAAGCATGCCATGTGAGATTTATCTTTAATAATAGTTATTATTTTCATACATTAATTCTAACTCAGCGAATAATATACATTTTTCAAAATTACATAATTGAAAATAAAACAGGATATTGGTTACGCTAAGCAGTGAGAGGAAAGAATTATTCATTGTAAAAAAATCATTGTTTTATGCATTGAATATGTAAGTGTATATAAAAGATGTTGGCCATGAAATTGCGAAGGTAGCTTAACTATCTACGACCACTTCCTCTTGGCACGACCGTATAAGCACATTAGTAAGTATTATGCAAGAGTTTAACGTATGGCCGCTTATTTATTTATAGTCAGTCGCTGAAAGTAGTTTTGCTGCACGACTTGTATACTCAATGATGTGTACAGTCAACCTCGATTTTCTAACGTATGAATATTGTTTGCCGAAAGAACAGTCAATGCAAATGAGTTCTATTCAAAAATGAACAAGCGAAAGTGTTACACATAATTTTCATTATTTTTATTGTAACTTTAAACTGGACTATCTCGAAACTTGTCAGCTTTATACAATATTATCTATCGTGATTCGCGATAAAAGTTATTTTACACCTTACACCGCTTAATTAATATAACAAAAAAAAAAAAACAATTAATATGCATATTATAAAAATAGTGAATTGCATCTTAAATTACGGCTCCAGTGAAGCGTAAATGAATTTAATGTATTTAATATTTCAAAAGAAAATTACATTTGGTTTAGATTTTAGATTATAAAAACAACGTAAACCAAATAGTATAGTTGTTATTATGTTATCTAAGCGTGATTTTTCAGCTAAGATGCGTTTTCGTGATTTGGCGGGAAACTTAGTGAAATTTTGAATGTGTTAAGGTGATTTGCATTTTCGTCTTGGAGTTTGACAATATTACTGGATATCCCTGTACAGATAGTTGAAATGAAGAGTATCGTTAAATAAATCTAGTAACTGGTAACCAATAGATGCTGCTTCCACACAGATGCTGCTAAATTGAAATTGTTATGCAAAATTATGCAACAAAGTAAGATATAATTGTAGATAAACTGAAGGAAATTGAATGGGTCTACATTCGATGATGGAGATAATGTTAATCTACTATGCTTTGCGTGTACATTGAATATATACTTGCGGTATCACAGTTAAAATCATGTATTGTCCCCCTGGCACAGAACCAACATATCTGCAGTTTTACCATTTTAGATGAGGGTATTTTAAAACTTTATTTTATCATTAATTTGGAAACTATAAATATAAGAATATGGATTTAAATATACGATAACTATTGATTATTCAGATATTATACCTGTTTTAACTCCAAATTGAGAATCGAATGAGATTTTTCAACACAGTAAAAGTTTTTCACTGCTAGTTTTGCACGAGGGACAATATATTATAATTATCATAGGAGTGTTTTAACTTATTTTTTGGTAGTACACAGATGAAGCTTATTTTCAAATGACCGATAAAGCATCCACACTATCAAATAATAATAATATAACGTGCATTTTGTTGAAAGTGTGTGACCTACATTAACTTGAAACGCAATCTACCGCTCATTCAACACCAACACTATCTCAGATCTGTGTACACAGAGAAAAGTGCAGTGTGCCTACACTCTGTTTAGTCTCATATTATCAAAGTACTAGAATACGTTTACTATGCAATTGGCTTGCAGAATCTCTTATAACAAAATATACTGGATGTAAAGGAAGACTTGCCGTTCGACATTTACATACTAATGTACCATAAATTTAACATACTGTCGTGGTTCGTCCTTAGTAACCAACAAAAATTCAAATAAATAATAATATGCAACAATTTTCCAAATGAGTTTAGATGAGTTGAGTTTATGAAATTTTACTAAATATGGATTGAGTGTAGTAGATTCGGACTGATTTTCGCTTTTGCTATTAAATTAATATACTGTTCCATTCATATTCAGTATTTGGATGTTTTTGTCTTTATTTACAAAAAAAAAAATCTGTTTTATAACCCTCAATACTGGCATTCAAAGGAAAGAAATTAAATAAATAAAATAAGAGAAAAAAATATAGTTCGAGGTTGAGGAAGAGAGATGAGAAAATTCACAATCATCCGAACATCCGAAAATTTAGCATTTCTTAAATCTGACTATACACCTAAGTGTAATATATAAGCCGAGCAATAAATACGCAACCAAAAACCGATTAAACTAATAAAATGTAGATGGCATATCGAAGATAAAAAATCGAAAAGTTTTTTATAAGTATAATAGTTACATTACGTAAGCTTGGCCTTGAAAAATATTACTAGTTATATTATGTGTTATGAATATAAATATACATAATATATACGTACACCCAAACAGTTCATTGCTAAAACTGATGATATGTATTAAATTAGAGTATGTACATATATATTCTTAATAAACTAAATAATATATGGAGTTTTGTTTCTAGCATACTAGTTATTAGTGTATTATAAGAAATTTAGATAAAGCTAAGTAAATATTTTACCAAAATGTGTACAGATTAAAGATTTTCATCGGATAAATAAAAAAATCTATGTTTGAAATCGTAATTACAATATTACTGTTGCAAAAAAATATTTAATTAATTTCTAGTGAGAAGAGGAATAAATATATTCACATGTTTTAATTCCATAATTTATTGCGTTCATCACATACTCACCAAACATGATATGTTTAACATTTAAAACCGGTTTAGATGAATAGCATTATGACGAGAAAATTTCTTTTATTAACGTTCTTAGAACTCTGGTATAAGTTATATTATTATCGAGAGGCATAAAACACATTTCCAGCTTGCATAATCATTTGATCGAATTAGCAAGAAGGTCGTCAATAAAATAAAATAAAATAACAAGCATACGTTTGAGTCATACATTCTCTAAATTGACTTTACAATTCATTATTATACATCACCTGGCTTTTCATTTTTAGTCTTATGTATACATTCAGTACTACAATGAGTTAATTAATATAAATATCAGTTACGATAGCAAAAAATGTATAAATATAAAAATAAGTATTATCAATGTTAGCATCATGCAAAATTACATTTTAAATTGTGGATTAATTACATTTACAAAATAACAAATTTTCATTCTCTTAAGTATTTTGTATGTTCAGAATATTGTATCTGAAGTATTATTACTCAACCATTTCCCATATCTGCTCATTTTGCGGATCATATGGTTATCATGTGGCATCTCAAGAATTTAGTCTCCAGCCAGCAGTTTTCCACCCTCTCATTTTAGATCAAGTAATTGACGCCTGTTAGCTGATTATTAACTACGCGCGTTATCAGTGATCACGGGTTTGAATCCTAGAGCTCCATAGCGATGTATAAAAAAGATGCGAAACTGGTTATGAGTTGGGTAATAAATTGATATCCATTCTGTAACCGCTCATGAAAATAATGTGTGTTATTGTAAAGATCTATATGCTCCACATTATTAAGCCCACACAAAAAAAATAACGTAGTAGACATCTTTACTATCTTCACAAAATCAATCAATTCACTTCAACAGCACCCCTTATTAGAATTTTCTATCCAACTAAGCTCACTAAATATGTAGAGTGAACCCCGATTAGTGCGATAAATATGGAACATAGACTTTTGATTACTATAACCGGCTGATAACATTAAAAGGAAGATAAAATATATTATTGAACACAATTTGTTACAAAATAATACAACCTAATTATTTATTTACCAAAACTACGAATATTTTTAGCAACTTAAAACACAATTTATTTGAAAAAATCATGTATTCCAAGTAATCTGTTTGAATTTATTTACTCCCGAATATAATTCTCACATACATAGTGTTTTTAAAAGTTCGTTGCTGTAAAGCGGCACGTATAATAAAATATCCGAAGTTCGATTATAATAAACGAATTTTTTGAAGTAATTGTATTACTATGTGGTTTGATACAGACTGATTGTGATACCAATAAACGATTGATAACATTATCCGTCATTACGATATCCGGTTTCCACTATCCATATGTATACATGTGTGTGCGTAGCATTTTATTTTATTAATGTACATTCACAGTTTGTAAACTTAATTTACAGATTCTCCAATAAAGCTTAATCCATTTCACAGAGTTCGACCATAATAAATTTCGATACATGACTGATAGTTATTCTTTTATACAAACTCGTTAATCTCCCACTAATAATAGAGAATGCGCTATTAGGTTATTGTTATTACACTTCATTTGCATGAAAAAATATATAAATCACATTCTCCGTGATTATTTGAGACACTCATTGTTAAAAAATAATTGACAAATTAATTCTGACATTTCCTGATTTGAAATAGTGCTACTCGATTAGATTATAATATATTATTATGGCATAATATGTGTTATGTTACATGCGATATTGTTCAGGGATAATAATACGTTTCATTTCATTCACCAAACTTTCAATGTCATATGGCATATTTATGTCTAAAATTAAAAAAAAAAGCTTTCATATCGTATACGTGCAAAATACGCTAAACCCGGAGCCGGTTAAGACGTCTGTTTTGCAAGCTCCCGATTGAGGCCCTGCAGTCAGATGTTTTTTTCATTTTCTATAAAAAACCGATATAAATATTTAAGCTATGATTATTTATTGAGTAAATAATGTGTGCCTAATATTTTTTTATGAAAGCAATAGTAAATATCCAAACATGGAAAATAATGTATATTAACTGTTCTCTATGATTATTTTTTAATTATAAATATGACAAATAACAATATAATCTTAATTATTTAAATTATACAAAATCCTGAGCTGACCCTCAGCCAGGTCCAACCACAATACAATAAAAATGTTCAATATATCTTTTGGAATTTTAATTATAGCTCAACAATTATTTATCTTCCTGAGCTACAAATATACATTCTAAAAGATAATTCACAAGTATAAATCAACTACAATATGCGATTTATCATTCTGAAGATTATCTGAATAATTTACATGATTTACATAAAATCGATTTAAAACTATAATATTCCATTAGAGCGAGAAACTATATAACAACTGATTTTTGTTTAATTATATATTATCATGAATATGTATGATATAAAATAAAATATTTTACGGAGATATTTTTACTAAGAAAACTCTTCAAAGCATGGCACATTCTTTTCATTTTTCGTCAAATAAAAATTTATTAAAAAATAATTTTTTTTTTTATATTATATTATAACATAATACAATTAACACAAAAAATATATTCTAAGCACACATCAAAATTCTATTGTACATCACTCATTTATGTAAAAAAATCATTTTTCATTATTGCGATTAGACGTTTTTTGCATCACCATCAAATATTTCTTTCGCAAGAAGTCATAAAACTAAATAACTTGCATAACGTTAAAACGAAATTTGGCATTGAATAATAATTATGATAAACTAGCAACGTCACTTAGCAAGCATTAAACAATTTAACGTTTCTTTCTTTTCCTCCTTTTCTTATTACAAAAGCCGCCTCACTTACAGAAATGGCAATTGAACCGCCTCCAAATTGAGTGAGCATGCCTAAAATTGTGTGGGCAACATCCTCTTTCAAATGTGAGGACACTTAGCATTCAGAGCTAGCCGAAAAAAATTACCGACCTTGAGAGAACACGTTCACATAAGAGGAGAGCAGGAACTCGCGAATGACTTGCAATGGATGACACAACAAAAATCTCAGGTTAGTGAAATATTTGAGAAATTTCAAACGAAACATAATTATCGTTCTTTTACTTTTTATTAATACTGGTTTATTTAATAACTACCTCGACCCGTTTTTAATTCTACTGATTAATTTTTGGTTTAATCAGTGGATAATCACGAATAATATTAACGTACTAGAGTACTAAAAATATTTAAGAAATAATTTGATATTCTCGGACGGAATAATTTAATCAAACACATTAAATGTGGATTAAAGTTTTAAGTTTTACTACGGAACGATTAAATTAAAATCAATATAGAAAACATTTTCACCTTTTCTTAATTAACATAATCCCTCAGACAAAACAATAAATATCGCACATTTATGTCTGGAATGTTAGGTTTTTTTCATTTTAAATTACAGATAAATTTATAAAAGAAGTTGTGAGAGCACAAAGCTAAAATCAATTAGTACAACGGCTTAGAAAAATGATGACATGCTCAAAATATTAAATAAAACTCACCAAAAATATCATAAAATATTTTTCAGCGATACACTTTCCCACATCGCAAATTGCGCGCACTGACGGAAGCATGTTTCTAGGAAATCCTGCATAAAATTATTGTAGGCTGTCGATAGTAATACTTGAGAGGCCATAGACGTAATCAATGTTTAAATGTTCAAAAGCTGCTTGTGCAACTATTTCGAGGTCACGGGTTCAATAGCCATGTGTATCAGAAATGTTATTGTTATTTGCATTAACAAAAATGTATGTTAAATAATATCCACCTATCCAATGGACAGATAATGAAAGGTGAATAATAAAACTAAGTCACAAGTACACGGCAACAATGAGGTTGAAAAAACAAGCTTAATTATTTTGTAGGCATGCGCCAATTATAAGAACATGGAAAGGGTAACATTCTAAAATACAATATGTTGTCTATTAATTATAACATATTGCGAAAATGACAATACCGAAATAGAATTTTGACAAATTATACTCGATTGTATTAATATAATTTATAGTATATTTAGAACAATATTTATATAAATCTATTTTATTTAACGCTGAATTATCACGCAGATTCTTATAAATATCATAATATAAAAACGATTATAATCTATAGAATACCATAGTTTAAAATCTGTATAGATAAAATGAAAAAATATCACTAGATTCGTTGCTCAATAATTGAATAATTTAAGTAATTTTAAAAACCAAGATTATCTTACTTTTAAAATACGATATCAGTTAAAAATTACAATTGAATGTATGTTTTCAACCATTGGAATATTTCCGATTCACAGCTGAATAACATTCGTAAAAGACGGTATCTATTGAAGGATGGTTTGCTCGAGCATGATTTTCAACACATGTTGCTTTACAGCAAATTTAGGGTTTCATAATATGTATGTAATGTAGGTACCTACTTTAATTCAACTTGGACGATAGATTTTTTTCTATTGAATTAACTGTTTGATAATTTATTATTGTAAAACCATGATACATGTCTGGCAATAGACCATGCAATCACGATTTTATAATCGTGAGACTTCCAACTGACACTTATACAAATGGCGTCAAAACTCATGATGATAATAGCATTAATAACAGCATTACTGAGTAAAGGTAACGTTGATGTTGAAGTGTGATAAACGAATAAGTAAAAACATTCGCCTTTCGTGAGAAAAATCAGGTTATACAGCGTGACTGCAAACTAATTTTCAGTTTTTTTAAATGTCTGGCGGGTAAATTTAAATAATACGAATTTAAAATATATACAAAGTAATAATTAATCCAATTATAGGATAAAAAAGAGTTTTATGAATTCTTCTTAGATTTGATTTTTTTTTCATAGTTGCAGTTTCCAATAAAAAAAACGAAGTCATGTTGTCTTTCTAAGAATTATACACGCTGAATAACGTACATATACGACATTTGTCTATATTTATATGTACTTAAATGTCATTATTATACTCATACTAACATTACCGTATTCCTTCTAATACAGGTAATGTAGCCATTCCCAGTGTACGGCACTATTAAAAAAAATTAAGAGCCTCTCTACCCTAAAATCAAATATAACTCAATTCACGTGTTTATAGAGAACGGGAATAGAGCCAGTCACCAACGTTACAAGAAACACACAAATAGTTTACCAAATTTTGACGGCGTCCTGTAATATTGAAATATGTCTACTTATATCGTAAAAAAATGTTACAATGATATAAACCAGGTATATAAATGTAGATATAATACACATACATTGACAGGGTGGTTGTCGAACTGATTAAAACTATTTTCTATTAGTTTTATAACTAAAATTCTATTAATTTTCTAAAGCTTTGGCTATGGGATGAGTGATCTATATCAAATAAATCATTCGCAATTTAGCTGGGTATATTTGCATTATGAACATTAATCAAATATGCACACAATTTTTTAAATAATTTTACTTCAAAAAGAATTGTTCAGCGTTTCGTATTTTTGGTTTAAGGAACAACTTCCTACAGCACCTTGAATTTTTTTATAATTGACACCTTCTACTATTGAAACAATGGACTCATATTAACTAAAAAAAAACGATAGATTTATAACTCAAATTGTTTTCACCGCCTACCACAATATCCTTGAAATACCTTGATTGTCAGGTATAATAAATAATCACCACAGTTCATTATACTAGGTAAAATATTTTTACCAACAAAAACATTCTGTCACGCTTTTTAAGATTACATGTTTTATTTTATTGGCATTGTAATGATATTGATCTTACTGACCTACACATTTTAAATTGCCAATTAAACATATTTTGTAAATACCATTGATTTAATCGCATGCAGTTTGTAGGCTGTGATGTAATAAATATCTAACATATAATTATCACAATGAGATGATACTCTACCCAGGACAGCTGTATTTCGAGGATCATAGCAGCGATATTCAAGCATAGACATATAAAAAATGCCCCCCCCCTGTAGCTAACAGGTGATTGTGTGCACTTCGGAACCGCATTGCCGGGCTTGATTCCCAAAGCTGGCGGATTTAAAAAAAAATCCAAAAACGAAAAAGTCTGTCAAGACATGTCTTCACATCTATATACTCCGCTTTCGGAGCGAACGTTTTCACAATTTGTACTTCCATATCGTCGTTGTTAAGGAAATAGTCACTAACTTGCGAAAACCCTTTACGGAGATAATCACGATTAAAGGTTATTTTTTGTATTGAATTCAGGGAATTTACTGACTTTTCGTATTATTTTCACTTGTTATTAGCCATATATTGCAGTAAACTATATTTTTTAATTCATTCTATAACAACGCATTAGTTAATTTTAGCAAAAAAATACATTTTGATGATCCCGAAAAGAAAACCTGGGGTAATAACGATAAAAAAAAATCTACTAATTTTAAGTTTAAATCAGCTAGCCGGCAGTAGCGATTGCATACAATTTATTTTAACTAATATATTTCATAAAAACTATTACGGACTTAGCTCTTATTCACGATAGTAAAATACAACAATAATTATTTTTGAAAGGAGAAAGAACTCTTCGAAGATAAAAAAAAATCTAATAGAACTTATTGTATTTTTCGTTTCATTTTTTTTTTTCTAATGCCTTCAAATTATTTGTTGAAGTATCATATATATATGCAAGATATTGTAACAAATGTAATGACGAACCGAGGCAAACTCTCACGGGGTAAGTATACAATTTATAATATCGACTGTAGTAAGGAAAAACGATTGAAACCAAACAAAAAATATTTACAGGAAACTCAAAAAAGTTTATTTAATGATTTTGAGCCAAAGTCAAAATATTTAACAGACACCACCTGAAGTGCATGAAGACAAAAACTGGTGTTTTATTTACCAAATCTGATATTAATTTAATAGGTTATTTCAGAAAATCAATAATATTAATTTGGTAGAAGACCTTTTTCTTGGTCGCAATGAATGTATATCGAGGTTTATACGTTATAATTATCTAAAAAAGCTATTTCGAAAAAACTGAGAGTCAAGTTCTGTTTTCCTTTCTAAAGTCGATATGTATAACGAAAATCGCGATGCTGAAATTAGTCATATTGTTACATAATAATGAGCGTGAAAAAGCTATTAATAAATATGTGTTGCGGGTAGTAACACAAAAAAATCAACGACAAAAAGTTAAAAATACCATAAAAAGTTACCGAATTATTTAGTGATTTGCAAACAATCAATTGCAGCTATATTAATTAGTTTTCAAAATCTTTTTTGAGACGTTTTTAAAGTTTTTATGATAACTTTTATAGTTATCAATATAATACATGGCATTTCTCCATGTTACTAATTATAGATTTTAAAAAAATCTTATTAATCGAATGTCAATTACTATTTTTTGGTGTATTAAATAAAAACCTTATTGGAATAGTTTGATAAATTAGTGTTTCTTTTTTGTATTATTACACTGCATACATATTACCAAATATTACATCTAGAATAAAGCTTCGATGTATGTAGTTATCATGTGAATAACACGATATCCCAAAAGATCAATGAGATTATTTTTTCTTACGAATCATTATAAAAAGGCGAGTTACAGATAATTGTTTTAACATGGACATATTCTTTTGCATGTGTATATAAAATAGAACATGTTTTATTTTATCTATTTAAAGACTAAAAGCATGTCTCTATTTTTCAATTAAAATCGTGATATTATGAAGTAATCAGTAAGTATATCTCTGAAAGGCAAATATCGGCCTGAGCGCATGTTGAAATTCGAATTAATTCAACGATTTCCCATTCCAAATTAAAGTGGATTTTTCAAGGATACCTTTCACTTGTGTAAAAAGTATTTGAAAGTCAAAGAAGGTAAGTTACCAACAATGTGAGGCCGGCGTGAAATTCAAACATAGGAAACAGAATGTCGAGACAACTTCTCACAAATAAAACCACACGACTAAAAAAATCAGTATGCTAGTTTTTGAAAGTTTTTGTTAAGGATGCAAATAAATTGCTACAGTAAAATCATGATCTTATATTTGACTAAGCCGATACAAGAAACCTCAGTTATAATAGTTGAGATAAATGTTAATACTTAAAACAAAAACAGAATATTTAATTAGTAAACAGAATACATTGATATTGAAATTACTGAAACGACGAAATAAATACGTCATTTTAATAATTCTTAATCTATAAATTAATATGTAGATAAAATATATTTGCATTATGAAGAAAATTAATGTACTGACGTAAATTTTAATAAACATATACGCTAGATGTATCGGAAGTAACTACCCTTTTGATAAACATAATTGTTATATCAGAGGTTTTCATTAGATTTGTTTGAGATCCCGGGGTATCTACAATTATTGGTGTAATTGTTGCACCATGAACCGGACCAGCTTCACATACTTATGACAGGGAATATCTGAAATTACAACACATAGTGTCAAACGCACTTTGATCTCATTTGGAAATATGTATTATACATCCAAAAAAATATACGAGATATTTATTTAGAAATTAATTCTGAAATTTAAACGTTCCTCGCTAAAGTAATAGTAAGTCTTATATAAATATAAATTTTTGTATAATATTATACTTTAAAAATTGCACAATATTACTTCAGCATAAATATCTATAATACTTATTTTTCATAACTAAAGGATTAACGTTGATTATATTCATGAAATATCGTAGAGCGTCTACGCCAATAATGCCAATGTATACAATATTATTCTATTATAAAAACAATACAGATGTCCACTCTAAGCGGACATAAAACTTTATATAAATAATTTACAATTATAATAGTTTTAATATCATTAAAAATATTATATGAACAAAAGTATTAAAATGACACTGCGGAAAATGAATTTACATTAAGATGTCTACGTTATATATAAATTAATTACGTAAATATTCATGTGAGGCTTCAACCAAATAATTTCGTCGATGTTTTAATGTTGCTTAGTGTGTAAAAAACACAAATACTAAATCTTTCTGAATAAGCCATATCGCTGTTTAATTATTCATAGATTGTAACATTAATATAATAACTTTACTAAGCGAAACCATTATCAAATTAACATTTTATCATATTAGATCAATAAGTAACCGAGACGTTAATATATTATGATAATATTCATGGCGCCTACATTTAGGCGCGAGCTGTCACAGGTTAACTGATTGGCAATGTAAGAATATCTAATCGCAAACTAATTTGATATGTTGTCAAATAAGGAAATTAAATACAAAACCATAATTATTTAGACATATTGTAGTGATTTTGTATCCATTTCACAAAACTTTGAGAAACTTAAACACTTCACGTATTTACAGAAAACATATGTTTTTATTATTAAGTTATTCTATCATTTTATTGTAATATTCACTGAATTAGATTTGTAAAGGCTATTAAATTAAATGCATTCACTGGGCACTATACAGCAAAAACAATGTATTTTCCATCCTAGATAGTTCATTGTTGATAATGTTAGCATGGCATCATATCTTTAGTTGGGGGATTTGGTGAACACAGGATACGAATCAATGTCTGAGAGGAGAGTTAAAATTGGCAAATAGGATAGGGATAATATCAGGCCTAACACCGGATACTTCAGGAACACGAAGATCCCATGCTGGGAGATATAAAAATTATGATGGACGTTAGTTCCGCCCAATCGTGGTGATATCTAAGCCTTATCGTTTGACTGATGTATTAGTTTAACTATTGGTGCTTTATTTTAAAGGTGTAACTCAGAATCACTTAAATTTTTATATTATATTATGCTTATTTCACATACAGGCACCGTGAATAGTGCTTAGACAGATGGTGATTATGTATGTACATAAACTGTTCATTTAATAGAAGACAGTCTTAGTGACATGCCCAATTACTATTCAAACATCATTCGCTCTATATGTGCGTGTATCCGTTGGTCTAGAAAAGAAATCGGAAAGACTCACTGACACAAGAAAACACAAAAGCTTCACGGTACATTAAAGCTTCCGTTCTAGACATATTGCATGTTAGGCTTTAGAAGCTAATTTTCGTAAAACGCAACAATATAAATTAATTATTACATTATTCACGTTGGTAGTCACAAACTGACAACAGAAAAATACCAATTATTACTTACAGGCCAATGCTTTTAATTAGTATTGTACAAAATATACCAACCTAATTGTAAATATTGCAAAAGAAAAACACCATAGTCACCGTTGAATGGATTCTCGTTGTATATAAATATGATTTAGTGTATGCTTCAATTAAATTAATCACTATGTGTTTTCCAACGACTGCCATATTTTATAATTTGTATTTTGGGAGCATATTAAAACTAAAATGTTTTAGATTTAAACACACATTTATGTATTTGTACATCAAATTCCTCGGATACTATGAGCCGAACATTATATTAAACCGATGTATTGTTATACAAACTGATCATAAAAACAACGTAATTATAAAACTTAGAGAGTGGATATGGAAGAAGAGAATTATAAAACTATAAAGTGTATAATGTGAATTCGAAAACGGAATTTTTTATAAAATATTATGCACGTATGTATTCATATATCTTACATTTGTACGATAGGTTTGATTATGTAAAGTTAAGTTAGGTTGTTATATTATTTTTTAGGTATTATAAGAAAAACATAGTATGCTATGATGTATATTCAATAACCATTGTGAAGTTAAAAATATTTCTATCACCATGAAGTGGGTCAAGGTCAGCTATATTCAATAATTTATTTTTATGTGTTTCCTTAAACTCCATCAATGAATAAAAAAATCCAGCTACAACGGCATCAAAAACATTGGTCTTACAAACAAAGGTAATTTTAAGCACTTTCTTTAAAATCGAGTACCCTCTTATTCTTTCAATCTGTCTGCATTTATTTGTTTAGTTAAATCGGTTAAATAATAAATATATAGGTTATTATATTACTTATTTGGTAACATTATATTCTACACTTCCAAAGTAAAACGCATTCACTATGAAGCATTTCATTAGCTGATACAAAATACGTGTTTTATTTAAAAAATTAAAAGAGAAATATCAATTATGTAACACGATTCGTTTTTTTTTTTTTTTTTATAACATGTTCGCTCCCAACGTGGAGCATATGGATATACACATTGTGAATATATCCACTCCGAAAGAGGAGTATATGGATCTCCGCAATGT
>JAGVSQ010000667.1:0-36152 GCA_022683975.1 Rhyacophila evoluta | reverse complement strand
GTGTAGATCCATATGCTCCACGTTGGGAGCGAACATGGTATAAAAAAAAAAAAAAGGCTTTTTTTATGCAACTGCAAGTAGTCGCTGTTAGCTGATATTTAAAGCTATTATAATGTAATAGATACGAGCGCTTAATAGTTTCCTTGTATCTAATGGTGCGCTTTTGCGGCCTTTTCTGTGTTTCAAACATGAGCCAATCTGCAGGTGGAGTTCACAGACTGGAACTAAGAACCATATGTAAAGTAATAGATTACCTTCTAGCAGTGGTAAGAAAGATCCCAATATTTTTCAATACCTATTCAATAAACAAAAGCGGTAATTATTTGGGTATGCTGCAACATTCCATTTGTTATTTGTTTATCCAGTTACTGTTTAAACATCTTACTCTAAATCTTACGAATATTATGCTTACTGGCCTGTCAGTATATCTTTAATAAATTAATCAATTTAATACGTATCCACTATCCATGAAGAATACAGCCAAATAATTCCATATTCACTCTGAAATTAGAGCTTATGGATTTCTATAATATAAAGACTTACCTTGAGTTGGCCTAACCCCCTGAAGATCCAGTCCTGGAACTTTGATTTTTTGTAATCCTTATAAATAAGTCGGATTTGATCTCGCAACCTACAACACCAAATTTTTACTTTTATCAATCGGCTATTGAAGGGACACTATACATTTTCTCCGTTTTTGCCATCTGTTTTTAATTTGTTTTCGTATGTATACCTTTTTTCTTACTCAATTAGGTCAGAATCTTCGATTTCTTGTCGTTTTTCATTTTGCTGTTAAACTTGATTAATTAGCTAGTGTAAACTTCATTTTCATCTATATACCTCCACACTTTTGCGAACTCTTTCTCCTTATTTAATGTTCGTCCAACAAATATAACGTAAATGCAATTAGTTAACCAATAAGAAATTAGATTTTCCAATTCACTGTTGAATTAAAGTCCCGTTTTCTATTGGATAATAATTGACAAAAAAGACTAAATTCTTCAGAAATGGCCACGATTTTCAACACATAAGTACAGTATAATAATAAAAAAGTGGGACTAAATTAGATGAATCGACAAATGGCAAAATGAGAAATCCGATGAGCCTGAAAATAGCAAGATAGTCCATCATTTCTAGTATAGTGATAATAACAATGTCATTGCGGTTCCTATTTAAAAGCAGAACTTTTAAACTGGTGGCTCGTTGTATGATTGTACTATTTTTCCCCTATTCATAGATTTCATTACAGTATATATTAATAAAATGTTTTATAAATATTTTATTATACTCATTGAATTCGTTGGCATTTTTTAAAAATATCATTTGATTTTGAGCTGTCAAACTATACCTTCGTAATTCTGTGACGATGAACACTATATTTTTATACACTAATTGCTGGGCCAATCCTTTACCCTTGACATATACAAATATATTTAAAAACATACCAATTGGATTAAAAACTATATCCAATATAATCCATATTTTTGATTGATCTTAAATTCTAAATTATTTAAAACTGGTAAACTTCCATATGTGTAGTTTACTAGTTTTAAATAATTTAGAATTTATATCCAATATAATTACAAATTCTAATAGAGTAATTCAGGTTTTCTTCATATTTAGTATTTGGTATGACTATTGACTATAGAGATTTTTTTTTCGCATGAGCTATATACGTAGAGTGCTGTCTACGTTCTTTTTATTTCTTCCTCAGATATTATTTATTTAAAACGCCTGCTTGGTATATCGACGATGAGGCGATTTCCTTCTGTTCGCCTTTTGTTTCGTCTCATTGTGTTGGCCGCCGCGGCGAATACGGTTATTGTTCGCGCTCATCTCGCGACGCGTGAGTGACTTTTTTTCTTTTTACCCCTCTGCCACTGGAATTCGACACAATATAAATCACAGGAAACTATAAAATGCGTTTAGTTGCGTAGAAAGCTTTTCGCGCCGTGAAAAACCACCGAATTTGTACCGAGCTTTCTGAAATCTATTAACATTGCCGATCTTAAATTATTTATGGTCACTAACACTGCTACTAAATACTACTAACACAACTGCTAAATACGCACCTAGCGCGTAAACACATATATTGAAGAGACGCTGATTACGCGCTAGGTGCATAATTCGATTCTCTTTGTTTGTATCGCACCGAATTTTTTCAGCATCTCTATACTATTATACATATATATTTCGCAGTCAACGTGTTAACTATCGAGTTTTTATTACTTTTAATCTCCTCTCCTCTAAAAATCTTCTCGTTTTCTCAGGTCGCGTAATGAAATTAAAAATTCATAACAATTACATTAAAATTTCTTGTTTTTCCTCATAGCTCACATAGTGTACATTTAATTTAAATTGTATTCCATCTGTGCTTCCCCTAGAGCTTAATATGCCTCCCCAAAATATATATTTTTAATTTGTGCCTCCTTTGAAGGTCTCTGTGATCAGGGCAGCGGATTGGAGACGCCCTTGTGGATAATTATATTACTGCAGACGCCCCCCCCTCCCCCTTTGAAGTTTTATATATTTTTCAACTGTATTTTTGCAAAAATAAAATAAATTCCAAGACTTTCAAAATCGAACAAAATATAAGTTTCTGGAAAAAAATATATAAATAAAGGATACAAAAGGCATTATTTTATCCTTTTGATACATGTATACACAATCTTCGACAGCATATTTAAAATGATGTTATCTGATGATCTTTAAGTAATTACGAATCACTAAATTCATTAAAATGACCTTGTAACATTTTAAGTTAATGACACAGACTATAAACGTATTTAAATGGACGCCGTAGATTACTTAAACGACCAAATATTTCCATCTATTAAGACACAGAAAATTATCGCTCAAACAAGTTTAGCGATATTGTTTATTTACATTCGTATCAGAAATGGTATGCAATTATTTTAGGTCAGGTATTTATAAGGCAGTGTGTTAATAAAAAAAACATTTATTATCAAAATCTACATCCAATAACATGATCAATCAGTGCAGTATGCAAAGTGTCTTTCATATAACATGTGAAGATTTTTTTTATATGTGTACTTTGAACTACACACTATATCTATGGTCACAAAACCATAATCATAATATATAATTATAACAATTGGTTGACATTAAAACAATAATTTATAGCTATAATAATAATATTATAAACTTCTTTCTACAATTTTCTACATCTCATACGTTTTATAAGGAAGCTCTTTGCCTAAATTAAAATAGTTTATGTTAACATGCTTATATTTTGATACAATGTTCTATGAAAAACCTTATCAATACTTCAGTATTTTTATTTTACACTGAATAAATATTTTGCTCATCAGCTATCATTCACTCATATGTAATTGAAATTTATTAAAAACTGTAAATTTTTAAAATATAGCTTAGATTAACTAACTTCAAAGCTTTTCAGCTAAAGCTCGTTACCAACAATGTGTTTTTAAATTATTTTTTATCTCCATACAAAAAAAAAATACTATCAATGTTTTTTAAGAGTCAATGAATTAAAAATCAATAATCTTCTCGCATTAAGAAATTGAATAATTATATTTGGTTTAGCATAAGTATTAAATTTTAAAATAAAGATGTGACGTTCGTATTATCAGTATATATAGTTCCATTTAACATATATTTTTTATCATGCTTGCGATTCATGTGAAGCATGTGGATCCTCATACTGTAAATACTTACATTGACTGGTTGCTCCTCTCGAGGATCGTTAATCACTCGGCATCTCAACTCTTTGAGCAAATCTGTTTACATAATATTTATATTCTGCAGTTGAAAATTTTAATTCATTCCTATGGTGATATCTCGCAGCATTCACTGCGAATCGATTCACAACTACACGCGCTAACTAACCAAATATAATTGTCCAACTATAGAGAAAGTTCTGTCAAATAAATGCCAATGCAAATGTATAACCCTGATTTATAAATATCATACAGGCCATCTTTTGTTTCCACAATCACTAGAATCGCATGGATTTTGGCTTACTGTAATCTTTTTAATTTATATACATTTCCATAAACAGCATAAGTAATTACGATACTAATACAAATACGATACAAAAAAATACAATCAATAATTTCTTGAAACCATACGAAATCATCATGTTTGATTCATAATCTCTATATTCTTGAGTAGTTATAATAATTAATTAATTTGACTACAAAGAAGTTCAGCAACTTCATTTTTTGAAGAAAAAACAAAAAGTATAATGTACTAACAATTATAATATTCATCCGCACTATATCTAGTAATAATATTTAGTAGCATAACATAATATAGTGGAGTTTTGTAGAATATATTTAAAGCTCTCGTAGTTTAGTTTTAATTCAATCAATCATGAATTATATTGTTCCATAATTAGTTATTAACAACTTACTATTTTTAATATAAGTAATATTTAAATAGTGTGTTTTTTTCCTGTGTATAATCTCTAAAGCTTACGTGCCTTCAACTTTTCGAATGATTTGATCGGCAGCGTGACAATTGAAATACTTTTATTACAATACCGTACAGTACAGTATACTCATACATAACTGAAATACTACCCTTATAAAAATTCAATTTTACATTAGGTTTGATTCAATTTGCAGCTCAAAAAATACGGCCGTGTTGCATTATTTTGATACTCCAATACCGTGGTTATTTTTTCATGCATTTCGATTAAGCTATCCATATCCATATCCAGTAATAAAAATTTGGAGAGTTGATTGCTATTAAAAAAAGTTGTTTAAAAATGGCACCGATTTTTGTATATTTCGTGTTTTTTTGTTACACTTATATTTTAATAGATACAGCAATATGTAGTCTCAAATTATTTGTACATTCCTTGAAACAACTAAATGTACCCTTTAACATTAAGAATTGTACAAATATTTGGCATTTTATTTATTTTATGCTAGTTAATATGGTTAATGTCACTTACAATGTAATAATATTACGTTAAGTATTCAAAAGATCTTTAAATATTTAAAAGTTTAATTATCGGCAAATCTTGATTCATGGCAACACTCTATTTTGGAATATAATAAATACTTTAAAATGCATTAAAAGAAAAATAATATAATTTAATATTCTATTCTGTACATTCAACTGGGCCGAAATATGTTATAACATGTTATACTTTTGATAATAAAATTCTCATGCATAAATATGAAGTCATGAATTGTTTTAAATATATGTATATATATAATTTGTACACATCAGTCTCTCTGCGACTCGTTTTAAAAAAAACCTTTAAATTATTGTAATAGCATACTCCTTATAATTTATTGTATTGTCAATTCATAAATATTATCATTCAACACTTCACTTACACTAGACATTAAGACAAATAAATATTTTACACGTCGAAAAGTCTCATCTGACTGCTTTTAACCCGATCACTAGAATTTTAGTTTATAATTTGAACACATGTCCCGTATTTTAATGTCATTCATGATTGAAATAAAAAATTACCATTCGAGCGGCATTATAAAACCAACCGCAGTTAACTCAAATCATTGTTTATTTCAACGTCAATATTTGTAATTTTCATTTGTCGCGTACTATTCATTTAGCTATATTCAGTTTTTACACCCCAAACCCTATAATTACAAATTTTAAAAAGACTCCTAAATAAAACTACAAATACGTTAGTTACTTTCAGATATATTTCCAAAGAATTATTATCGTTTGAAATTTCGTACCTTTGACAAATTTTACGAAAATTAGAGTTGCCACAGAATATTTCACCTTCAGAAACAGTTTGACATAACGACAAATCTTACATAAAATTAACTAGTAAAATTACAATTAATCTCTTTGTAGGCATTTACTTTTCAGACTTAATTTTACACAATGCATGACATAAAAATTAATTTCAATATGTATCGATCCTTGGAGCACGCGTAGCATAAAATTCTCTTGGCCTACGACATGTGCAACCTGAATGGCAACCCTTATTTCAATATCACGAATAAATCGATATTTTTTTACGATAAAAATCGAATTATAACCGAAATATCGCTGGAAACACCATTATTGAAAATTATAAATGTTGATAATTAGTAACGCGTATAAAGTGGCAATCGATCTATTTCAACGCCATTCCAGGGAACGGGCCCCCAAATCAAAGGTGGTTCTGGTGTGGGGACTGTAGGCATGCAGTACCCGGAGTAAGTTTTTATGGCTTCTTCAGTATATGTTTTTCCTGCTAGTACTCCGGGAGAAGTGTGGCTCCTTGGACAGCCATGCGATCGATGACACTGGCAAAGCGCACTGGTGTTCACTTCGTCGAGAGCCTCTTCTCTTTTCCGAACTGTGAAAAGTCTGCATGGCTCCTTACGAAAACACTGTAATCTCTGTAAATAAATAAATTATTATATCAATAAACAATATCGTCACGTAAGAAACTTTACGACACGTTAACTTCTTACACGTAATAATGTAAGAAGTTGGTTTTTTTATAAATATTCATTTTATATCTTGTAGAATGCATATTTTTTCTATAAAAATCAGTTCTCCGAAAACATAATTTTATGTAAAATAAATAAGCCACTGTCATAGTTATATTTGATCTATAATATTATATTCACATAGTCTAAAATGCACAGTTAAATATTAATTAATTACGTCGATGAAGTATAAAATAGCCAGGCCTAAACTGTAGTTTTAAACTTTCTCTCTGTGTCGAAAAATTAAATTGATTTAATACTATTATGTTGACGGAGATCTGTTGTAAAATATTGAAACTAATGTAATACTGTGACAGCGAAGACTCAAATATAAATATTAAATATACAGCGCCACTTACAATTTGTGGTGAACACGCGAACATGTACTTGTATCCAATATTACCGCTAGATGTCTCGTACGATTGCTTCTTGAGAAGATACGTCACTGAGTTGACTTGACAGCGACAGTGGACGATTTGTTCGGTGGCGTTTGCATCAGGACTCGAAATAAGCGTCCACGCTGCGTCTTTGAAATATCTACATTTTGGCAGCTTCTTCACTGGCTCGCACATTTTGTAATGGCGGGTTTTGTCTACCAAAGTGTGTCCATCGTCAGCTGCTAAATTACTGAAAAACAAAAGATTTAACAGATTAGTAGCAGGATGTAATTAACAGAATTTCTTAAATATATGTTTTTTAAGGTAAGGTATAATTACCTTTAAAATGTTATAATTTTGGCACGGGTAAGGGACGATTTTGATCATTTATCTTTTTATGTCTCTTAATAACAATGCACACATAATCATGCTGACAAACTAATATATTTACTTAAATTAGATGGGTACGTCGATCGAAATCTTCATGTTATACCGGTATACCCCAACAAGTAATTAAATAATATCATCGCCAATATTGCAGGAACACGTAACTCGATTTTTGTTTTTAGTTAAGTTAAGTTACGTGTCCCTGCAATATTGGCGACGATGTATTATATATAAATGATTAATTCCAAATAGTGTGTAGTAGGGATTTTTTCTAGAAAAAAATGTGCCGAATCTAGGTCGTATGATGTTATCAATTATTGAGTAATATTAAATAATTAGTATTTAATCAATGCAAAATTATGTATAAAATTCAACGAGTAAATATAGATACGCAGTCTAATAATATATTTAGAAGAAAAATATCAAAAAACACACATACTTAAAACGTACTGTTGACAATATGAGTAATTATATTGATACCAGAAGATTAATTATTAAATATGTATTACGGCCAAAACTTAAACTGAAATGAATGATCCGACACATCACGGTGACATTTTTTTGGCTGGCAAATATAATACATTTTTCATCACGTGAACTTTTTTTAAATGTTTGACCACATAACGAACATACGAAAAAAATCCTGTAAATTTTGTTCATTATTAAATAATATGTACTGGGCATCCGCCGGTATACAAATTACTGCAAAAAACTTTAAAAGTTATTTAACGCTTTGCTATCCGGATGTTTCTCAACTACCTTTACGAATGTATCAAACAAATATGCCTCAATGTCATAAATGTGACGTGAGTGATTGTTTTTCTTATTCTGAATATTACTATAATATAACAAGTTTGTTTATACATTATAAAATTAATCAAGAAAAAAATTGAACTGCTCCGAAAGCATGTAGATCTCAACAGTATAAAGATGACTACTCAAGAAATAAAGTATATGGATAACGACACTGTAAAGACTTATGTTTGACAGCATTTGTCATGAGAATCGATTATCAATCAACTGATAAACCCAATGTGTTTCTAGTCTTGCACCTTTTAAAAATAGCTGTTGTAATTTAACCCGCAATCACCGCTGAGAGTACTACATATTATATCATATGTTTATACCTAAATATATTTTATATTTATATTTTATTTTATACCACGACATATGTTTATGTTTATAGCATATTATCTCGAATACATTCGATTCGGAATATTAAAGTTGTCGCAATGAAATAGATTAATTGTTATTAATCTCCGCGTCCCGTATGTAACACGTTAGACAACGGATGTGGAGCAACTGTGTGTATCGGCCAAGCCACCATTCCAATCCCGATTGATAATTATTGATTTCCTAAATCTTACATGATCTCACCATAATACATTTTGACTTCGTTAAAATAATTCCTACAATTATGGCAACAGGTTACCTATCCAATGCCGCTGCTTTAGATAAAGCATTTTTAAAATAAAGCTTCCGTTTTCTATTACATGTTTCATTCTCGTATCCAAACTACTACAGGCTTACAGGTCATAATTATTATTACAAGTAACGGTTTGATTGAATGAAATTTACGCGGCGACAATTCATTCATAATCGAAACGCTCAACTAGTATAACTTGTCCAATTAAATAAAGCTCGTTGCTATAATACTATTTAAAATTTCAATCCGATTTTCGATTATCGGAGATGGTAACTCTTCCAACTTTGTTTTTAATGATTCGCCATCATCCATTACTCCATAGATTTTCTTACGTTTGATCATCCTAGAAATGGATAGCAAATAACTGAAATAACTATATGATTGTTAATCTATCTCAAGGCACCAAATTTTCCATATTCGCTGCTGATAAAAAGCACATGAACAACTCGCAGCGATTATTTCAAATAATCCCTGATCATTCATAATGTTTATCTCCACTAAGGAATGTATTATATTCCTGCCAAAATACTGACATTCGGTCAGTGTGAAAATTATTATTATTATTACAAAAGCGGATGTGGAAAAAAATGGGCTATATGGGAATTTCAAATGATTTTCAATGTAGGAAACGTACATTTTAAATGGTATCGTGCAGAAACTTTTGGGTGACTAGGACGGCGATAATATTTCATATTCATGTGGATATATATCATTTATATATGTATGAAAACGTTACCAAAGTATCATATCTAAAAATAAAGTTGGATGATTTATGTTATTACCTTTTGCAAACGTGATGGCCCGGACACTTGCATTGCCTCTCTACCCATGGTTGATTTTCGTCGTAGAGGTCGACTTTATTGCAGACCGCGTGTGGACTGCATGTCGGTAGATCATCTTCTGAATTCTGAAATTAATAAAAATACATCTGTAAGTAATGATACAAATTATAAGAGTACAATTCAGATAAACTCAAAATAAATATATCAAATTTTCGGAAAATTTCAGGTTTGGATGTTCGTACAGTATAATCTTTGTTATAATATAATCGATGAATTGCAAAAAGCTTTATGGGTGGTTGATAAACAAGCCTCCAGAATGCTTTTTGTAACTAAATACCAAAATTCTAATGCTTCTCTGTAATTAATAATACTTCATCACATGACTGCATAATATTATATTTTAACATACTTCCTCGACAATATTAAAGAGTTCATATTAACTAGCCGATGTAAAATATTGGTGTGCCCAGAAGTAAGCGTATTTTGAATAAAACGATTTATTATCCTTTCATCAAAAGAAAAATTGTATTTAGTGTAGTGTCAAGTCAGCATAGACTTTATTTAAGGTTCGCGTTCTGAGCTTCACCATTCGTTGAAATATTTAGAGAAATTGTGGATATTTCGTTTGGTAAACTTTGTGCTTGGTATTTTCCATTAATATTATATGTGCATTAATCGCTGTAGGATACTTTTTGCGTTATTGTTTAGATATGATTTAAAATAATTTTAATTGAAAGTGTTCAGAACTCCACCGAATCGATTTATTCCGTTTTTATGACAGTACATCATAATATAATTTTATATACTGCGACATACTTCAATACTTTTTATTTTTAGCTACCCAAAATATGTATGAACTCTAGCAGTAGGGCTTGAAAAATATTCTTCCTTCTCTTTCTTATAGTCGGAAAAAAAAGATAAATAAACGTTTTTTTCATCGTAAATAAAATCGTTTCTCCGCTATACCAGCACTAACATTTGCATTGAGTAAGTCCCTGCGTCAGTCATCGATAAATTGTTAACAACTTATACCAAGTGTTTCCACAGAACTGAATACTGAATATCAGATATTATTTTCAGCGGTTTGAGGTCTACCATGGGTTACTTATTTGATATTTCGTAATATCGTGTTTTTATTTTCGACCGCAGACCATGCGACCATGTACAGTCATTTTATTTGAATACATATCGTTTTGTAGGTTAATTATAATATCATATATTTAATTAAAAAGAATCAGAAGTATATTATATATCTCCCTGGAGGCGTAGAGGTCAACGTGCGCGCCTCGCATCCATGAAATGCGAGTTCGATTTTTTCATGTGTTGATTTTTTTTAAATGTGTGACTGGATGACCATTAATTTGAGCAACTATCTGAAAACCAATTCTAGTACAAAATATTCTTGTCAAATGTAGCACATTGCCGACACCTGTACTTTCGTGACAATTATGCTAAAAATATATGTATTTATCAAATAGTAATCTCTACATAACAAACGTGTCTTTTTTATTAAAACATATTTCATACAATTCATTTTTTGATAGACAAGTTTTCGTTGCTGCCTCGATATGATAGTGCCTTCTTGGCAGCAACTAATCGTCACAATCTTCCCTGATATAATCGTACATGTAAATACTACGGTATGTTTTATATATTATTTATTGGTTGAAGAGTTGAATTGATAGAAGCTTGCGGTGAGGACGAGGCGAGTTGGTGTCGGTTAAGAAACCGCGACACATGCCCGAGGCGTACGCCACAAAAGACTACTGTTAAAATGATAAAACACTGCAGACTCCCTCCTCTCGTGGTTAAACACTGCAACCAGATCCCGTCGGTCAAGCGTTACGAAACATGCCTGCATTATATATTTATATAGTGTTTGAATAGCTTCGATTACAATATTAAACAAAAAAAAATAGGCATCAAGAAGGAAAAGACATTAAGTGCTACGTCTCTTCCTTAACACACATTTTTTTAGTAAATAATAACAATTATATTTTTTTCATGGTATATTTTTGTGTAATTTTAATTATAAAAGTCTCTGGCAGTCACACACCAAATATTTAAAATGATTCTTATTTAAGTTAAAAAAAGTATTATGCTTTCCATCCCTCGTCGTATTTTGTCTGAATCAATGATATTTTTCTACTTGTATCGGATATCGCTAATTTCTACAATTATAGTACGAATTCAACCAATCCTTTCAATTCATAAATATATATTGCTCCTAAACTGGTTAAATTAATTTAAAAATCAAGCTTTAATTGTAAACATGCCTTCATATGTAATTATATTTACAGTGTATAACTTATAATGTCAGTACTCTTGTTTCTGCATGAATAATTCCAATTATAGTGACGCTTTAATGTTTTATCACGTAGTTAAAGTAACGCATAGACGCAGGTTAGTTAATTAGAATTAACATAACTACAGAAAATGAAAGGCGTTTACATTGACCCATTCCAATGAAAGATCAATACATTATGGAAAATTCTCTATATTAAATTATATTTCAATTAAATATATATAATACGTTTATATCTTGATTTTTCAGGATAATTGGTACTATCAGTATTAACTTCCTCAATATATCACCAAACAAGCTTACATTGTAACAGCGAATTATTCTTATTTACATGGTGGAACCGTATTTTCATAACGTCAAATATAATATTTAAAATGTCATCTGTTGACAAAGCACTTGTCGAGGTTATACATAAATGATGGCTGTGGACACTGTGCGCATATTGTGTTTCTCGCTTAAGTGGTGCACAAAAAATAAATAAAAATTCATTTTTCATTACCAACTTCGGCTTAATCTTTCAGTCAGATAAAATCAAATTATTCCCTCCCAACGTGACCATAATAATGATAACGACATTCAATAAACCGTAAACATATTGTACCGAAATGTAAATCTCAAAAATGTCGATGATTATTTCATTTGTCTTTAAGGGGTTTGGTTAATTTCACATTTTATTTTACATTTTATTTTATTGCAATTTTAGTCGTCATCACTCCACGTTGCGCCGACTGTACTGTACGTAAAACAGTAGCTCTGAAAAAATCATAATAAGCGCATCACCCGAGTCGTAATGTATTGAAGAGGTCTCGTACAAGACCGAAAAATAAATGAAATATTAAAAAATAAAGAAAACAAACTTGTGGGCAGATCGAATGTAAAATAAAATTTAAAGGCTTCGGTGTGTGTGTCTGTTTTACGTACGTGTTTAGTTACAAGCTTAAAGGGATTTTTCATAATAAGTTGATAAATATTTTCAATATATTAAGTGAAGAAATTGTCAAAAATAGGCGACTTGAATTCACCATCTGACTAATAATCAGATAATTTATATTTTCTTTATTCTAGTAAAATAGTTAACCAATTTTTTTGTAGTTAACGATGGTCTTCAAAACATTATCACAAAATCTGTTGTAGAACTGGCAATATATTCAATCCATGAGCTCACGTCTGATTTGAGTTTCACTGAATATATATGCTTTAAATTTCCATATTTTGAAATATCGGTAAAACGCATCCCACCAAGCTAAGCTTAATCATATAACTGCATCATCTCTTTTATAAACTCGAATTATTTGAATTTTATATTTTATTATCATTAAAATCGTCATTTGCACATGTTACCGTATAATTTTGATAGATTTAAATTAATTTCCTTTCCACTATCCGCCACGTCTGCACACCCATTAGATGTGTTTATAGAACTGTGAAACACTCTTAAAGTGTTAGAAATATATAATACAGCTTGCCAAAACCTCAATTGGTGCAACTTAAAAATACGTATGATTCTTGTTTGTATCTTCAACAGTCTTTATAAAATGTGACCTTCCCATCCGTTGTAAATCGACTTAAATTTTTGAAAAGCTAGTTAATTTCTTCCCATAAAAACTGAGTCGCAATAATTGACCAATTGTAGAGACACTCATTTTTTGTTCAAAATTCAATGCATCGTTCATATACGTGCAACCGAAAGATGCCTGAAGGCGATATCTGAGTCACGAATAACGGCCTCCTATATTCGATGTGCATTTTCTGGTTTTACTCATCACTTCAGAGAGTATGTTTTAAAATAAATTGTGCCCAAGCCGGTTTTTCTAATCGTCCATTCATTCATTGTCCACCTAAGAATTTCACGCGTGCTTTCATAATTCATTCAAAACCGGAACACTTATGACGGTTACACTTTTCTCGTTTTATTTCATTCCAAATTTAAACCGTGTCGTCTTAATCAGTTATGCATAATTTTCAATAGATGGAACCCATTGTCCAAATAAAGCGCCTTCTCTTATTAAATTTCCTCCTTAAGAGTTAACGAGTGACTTACTGTCGTATACATATTTAATATCTGTTCGTAATCACATAATTTACTTGTAAACCAATTCCCGTGATATTAAATATGAAAAGTAGAACACGCAAAAATTATTTTTGTATAGTATTTGTTTTCCACGTTTTTTTTAATTCTTTTCTTTTCAAAATATCGAAACGTATTTTAAATTACTCAATCATGTCACTAAATTAAAACAGGGAACATTCATGTTGATACTGTAGTTTATATCATTACACTGACTATCATACTATCAAAGCTCTTGAACTTATTGAGCTTTTTTATCACCGCTGGCTTGTTTCTAAAATCTACATTGTAAGCCAATAATCAAAGTCATATAACAAATCGAAGGTTAACAAAAAAATGTCCTGCAACCTTTAAAATATTTCTTTTATCCTGAAACGGAAACAGAGAACGGATATGGGTGTATTTCTTTATTTAAATCTGACAATAATAAAAAGGTATATTTCCTTTGATATATTATTATTGTAAAACACAACGATATACCTGCCAGCAAAGAACAGGTAAATGTTTTAACATGATGCCATTTTATTGTACGTAAAACTGTTCAGTATTATACCATAAAATGATTATAAATACATATTGACGTCGTTAGAAGAAATATTAAGTTTAATTATTCATACGTTTTTATTATTTTATAAATCATTTACTCATTACTCAGTAGCTTAAAATCAAACTATGTCAGCTCACCTTTATTGCAAAAAGACATAACGAAACAAAAATAACGACAATGTTTTTGAATGTATGATTTTTGCATTTATTAAGACGCAAAACTTAACGAATAATAATAAAAAAAATTGTGTGATGATAATTAATGGAAACTGAATTGTAATTAAAACTATTAAAATTGAGTTCCGTCTTTCAACATAGTCAAACTATCATAGATGCTTTCTTAAGCATCGATTCATTTGTGTACTTACATATTACATACTGTTAATCTACATACATAATCTTGAGGATTTCGAAAGGTTGCAAATAGCAATCTACATATGAATTGTTTTATATATACCAATTAGCATTCAGTAGTGACCGTTACAATTAAAGAACACGAACGAAATCAATAAAATTTACACCGTCAACTTACTGGAACAAGTGTAATTTTTTAAATTGGTTTAGACAAATATAGAACTAATTATACCAATTTTAATTTATAAAGTTCATTCAATTCGTTAATTTAATTTTAATATAATACTATGAATACTTCCGATAATAAAGGTAGCTGAATATAATAACGAGGTATAAATAAAACATTTTCTATCGTATTTTGGAAATTTAATATTTATATTGTTGCGTTTGCTTTGTAAACTAATATACACATACAAACAATTGTATTTTGAGTTCACTTTTCTTGGTGAAAAATGTTGAGAGGCTTTGCGTTTATAGAGATGGCTTTTGAAACCGGATGGATTGCGACAGGTGGTCGGTGGAGAATTAATGAAATGTTTCGGTCTTCGTGGACCAGCGTGCCGCGTCCTCTCCCTGGGTCGTCCTACACTTCTTATTCCGTGTCGTTTGCTTTTTTTTTATTTATTTCTTCGGATTGTTATTGTTTAACCTCTTTCTCATCCGTCGTCGATATATCAGTACCAAAGAAGCAAAATTACCTAAGAAATAAAATATGTTTTTGATGTTTTTTAAGACATTTGTTTTTTAAAATACATGTAGGTATATTATAATGCTTGTACACCAAAGACTTTAACGGTATAAATAAAAAATATATATCATAATGCTGAGTACTTTCTTTTTTCTTCAGAATATGTTTGCTGTTTTATTATAATATATTTAAGTTGTAGTATTTCAAGAAGGTCTATAAGCTTCCCAGTTGAATTGAAAATTATTGCATTTTGAAATAAGAAAAAAAAATTATACGTTCCATTTCTCTGTTTTAATGATGTGTTGTTTCGTCGATATAAATTTTTAAAGACTTTATAAATGTTAAACTTTTGGACACACTTTCATAAATAATACGCAGACAACAGGTTAATTAATTCTTCGGCGACCAATGCCCGTTTACCTGTTATCAATAACATTATTCCTGATGAACACTTACATAAATACTTCCAACTCCTATAAACTCTGATGTTTTTTTTTATATACATATATGTCTATGGCTGTTGAGGACGGGCCGTAATGCCTCGACTCGGGTCATTTGGGAAGTTATAACTTTGAATGTCCACATTTAACGCCAACCGTAGTATTTATCAAAAATTTAATACACACTAAAAACGTTTTTATTTCTTTTAAATGACATTTACGCTGCACCTTCGATTCTTTGGGCGTGGGATAACGTTTAGTGTAATACACTTTATATTCATAATTCCTACACTAAAAAACTAACATCTGTTGTATATATAGCCGACTATTATATGAAATACAATTTATCAAATTGATACTAATAATGTGTATTTATATTTGATATTATAATATTTAAAAAATATTTTCCGTGTATTTGAGTTTTTATCGAAATATGGCAGTAATTACAACAATAGCGCATATCCTACATCAACAAATATTATCTTACATTATCATATAATATACAGTGCTTCCTCAATTTTCAACTTCATTGTGCCCAAAATCAATATTCCGTATCATTATAACTATTCAGGCTACCACTGTAACATAAACGTTAAACACAATTATAATCATTAAGAATTTATATAAATTCTTTCCATCTATCATTATCTACAAGCTTGTAACGTAACCACACACGTTGATACATTGACACAATACATTTTTCGTAATACCCTCCTGTGGAAAATATAATAACGTAACGTTTATTAATTACTTATTAATATACTATCATTTGTTTGACGTTCTAGTTCCATATCCGACCGCTTGACGCTGTTTAAAATTTCACATCCGACAGGAAATCTAATAATTAGTCTGAGTTAACTATTTATCTCTTTTTATTATTAATGCGTATTCAGATATTGTGAGAAATTCTTAACTGTATTACGATAATTCTTAAACGTGTTATTGATTAAAAAAAACACTTTTGAATTCTACAACGTAACCGAATTGTGATATCATAGATTCCCGATAAAATACCATTTTCAGTTAACGAAAATCTAAATGAATTTCAACCCACAGGCTGTATAGAGAGTGATATAGCAAATTAGTTTTACTGGCAGAACTTTCAACATAAACTACCCGCAAGCTTTCTACTAATAGCTTTTACATAAATGTTATACAATTTTTCGTGATTTTTTATAAACTCTGATTTTACACAAATTGCATCTAACAGACATGAAATGAATCAAAAATATTTGTAAGATTAGCGGGTCTTTACAATGTGGAAATACAAATACTCCATTTCACTATAGAGATCTACGAGTATATGCTCAACTTACGGGACATGGTAAAAATACATAAAATATTATGATCAGATCAGATATATTGGTTGTAAAATAAGCTTTTTGTAAAGGCATTCTAAAATAATTTAACTAAATAATAACTTAGTATTACAGATGCTCACACTGTCTTAATTGTTTTTTAATAAGGTGTCTCTATAATTCGACACAAATGTACATTATCTAGTAGCGCCATTCTGCAAAGAATGAGAACAGTATTCATTCCAAATAGTTACGAATATAATACTCTCGGTCTACTCAAATTAAAATGGTCTCCTACTAAAACGTGTATGACTTTAAAATTGTACATTGTTGTTTTTACTCGTCCATAGTTTACCTCCGTCGATCAGACAAACGACATGGCATCTAAGAATAAAATATTTTTAAAACGCCCGTTACAATTATCTGCCTAGTTCAAAAAAATATTCTTGTATTTCTGAAGCCGTCCATTACACCACGGCATAGGTATGGTATTTACATTACTATCAGGCTTATAGTACGAAGTTTTTTTACATGTATTAAAGCACTCACTTCCTTTTCCTTCCACACCGGCATCGTATTGAACGTTGAGAGCGGGCCCTCATTCATTTTGTTCCATCCGTTCGATCTTATTATCTCTACACTAAACATCCTCCATTCTTCTCGAAGATCATGTACTCACTTACTCACATACTGTAAGAAGGCTTAGGCTCTTACAAGGATGGAGCTAAGACATTAAAAATATATTATAATTTATTGATTTTTTTCATATTTAACATTGATTTATCTCTGTTAGAAATTTCAAATAATGTTTCCATATTAATTACAGTAAACTTCACAAAGCTTATCTTACTATCAATATCGCACGAGCTTAATGTGCAAATTAAAGTTATATTATATATGACAAATACGAAATAACTATCGACAAAACAATTGTCAATTAAGCCGTTGACAATCATCCAAGTGTTGAATTGATAAATTATCATAATTTCAATAGTTCTACTACAGTAGTACAAGTAGTTTATACATTCTATGTAACTATAGTTTGCTTCGTTTTTCCCCATTTCAATCTATTTTCTCTTTCTTATGAACGCCTAATAGTATCTTAATAAACATATCGCTCAAAGAAAGCAAAAGAAAATTTATAATTTATTATATCTCTTAGTTCTTATGCACGCCTTTCATGGATACAGAAGCTCATGTAAATACGTGATAATGCTTATTAAAAACAACAAAAATATGTATCAATTGTTAGTACGATTTTCAGTTAAAATTATCAATGTCATATTTTTGTTAAACATTCATCCGAAAATAAGATATATCTAAGTCAGATCAGATACTAAAACAACTATGCAACAAACGAATATACTTAGATTATTCTCTTATACATTTTTTGTGTATACATGTATGATAATTTGCAAATTAGTTGATATAAAAATATTATTACAATAAGCCAAATAAAACGCTTATTGTAAAATATAGCTTGATTAACTCCACCACGTTATGTCTTAAGTTATCTGTCCGTTACCGTTGAAGATTTCAGCATCACAAAACCTCTTTTCATAAAGTCTTGTGCCATTCATCATATTTTCTTTTATACGTGCCAAGTATACTAAAAGCAAAGTGAGTTCCCGCTGCTTATTATTACTTGACGAAGAGGTGTCTCGTGCATCGGATTAAGTGCCTCTTCAAATCTCCGGTGAATGAGGGCGTATGTGCAATTACAATGCATATAGGTCTTCACACATATTTTTAATAAATATAGGTCTTATTTAGCTGCCTATATTTTTTTAAATATTATAAGACGATGTAAATTTTAAAAGATATTTGATTTTGGTGTCTCATTTTTATTTTATATTTTTTTTTGCTATATTAGATTTCAAAATATACATACAATATATAAATTCAAATAATTATTGTCTACTTATATAAAAGTGAGTTTTACACTTAATATATTACATTCTATTAGAATAAATAGAACCAACATAATGAAAAAAAAAACTTTACCAGAACCCAGAATTATATTGCACTAATAATTATTATATGAATAGAATCAAACCTTTACTCATTTACATACAAATGACAAAAATTTCAGTAAATTATAATTACTCATGAATAACATTTTAGATTATTTTACTCGTAGACTAATAAAAATTATATTCTCGATAAATAACAAGCAGTTTTATTTGGGAAACAAATAACCACGACCCGGCTAAGGTTTAACAGACTATGAAGAAATTTAATGTATAAATATACGATTATGTAAACATTCGTACTGCCACACATGCGTGCCATGCCCGTGTCAATATCCGCACAAATTAAATGCTATTGTTTTCTGCTAAATAACCTACAAGTTATATTACTGATTGACTGAGATGAATTGCATGTGTGTTATTATTTAAAAATGTATACCTATTAATGAGTAATTTTGGGTATTTATTTTGATTGCGTGACGCATGAATCACTGTTGCGCATCCACCCGTAGGCGATATAATTTCGGATTCTTTTGTGTTCCCTATGATTTCAAACGATGCACGTTATCTGTTATTAATTTGATCTCTAGGAAACATAATATCCTGCTACTTAAAATCAACTTTAACTATTCTTAAACACTTATGAAACAAATTTGGATCACGCACGTATTGAAGAGTTCGCTCCACTCAGATAGTTTCAACGAACTGTTCGATTTTCTTTTATGTTCGCTGTTACGATTCTCATATAACATACACACATAATTATTCGATATACATATATTCAATAACAGTGAAGATGTCTTTACATAAATATCAGTTAACAATTTGTTAAAATCGCTCACCGCAAAGATATGGGAAATGGAAACATTCATTAATCTAGAGTTCAACTCCTATAGATGCATAAAAAGTTAACCACTTTAATACTGACGATGAAAATATTTTTACTTCATAATTTCTGTAATGATCTCCAGTGCAAAAAAAATACAATACAAGACCTGCGGTTACATATAAGATAATCAAAAATGTAAGTAAAAAGTAATATTTATATTAAATTTCGCAAATTCAAGATGCAATAATTTTATGAAATAATTAACAATCCATATAGATAAATATTTTTTATTCCAATCTATATAATTACATATTGGTCCTTTACTTACAGCCTGAATACACCGAAAAGCGAAACATTTTATTACATCGGAAATATGATATGTATGTGGCTAATTTTCAAATAGTTATGACTTACAGTTATGACCTGATAATCAATTTGTATCAATCGATATATCGCTGAAACTGAAAAAATGATAATTTAGTCGTAAGTTGTACGGCCCCTTCAAAAACTCGCTTGACTCCACCAGTTTGTTCAAAGCTCTCGATATCACAAAGTTTACTAGGCGTGCGTGTGGATAATTCTGTTGCTAGCCGGGTTACTTCTCTTCCTTTGGCCGATAATAATTTCAAAATTTATCTCGGCTAGGAGAGATAATTAACTACTATCAGAATATCATTACAAGTTCATTGTTCGGACTGAAATAATCACTTCCCTTTTTTGGGGTCTGCACGCCTTCTTATGTTTCCAATTTAGTTATTATGATAATGTTGTAATTCCTTGACTTTTTTATATCTTGTTCATAAGGATGTTACACATTATTTCTTCAAATGAAGGAGATTGCTAAGTTGGAGTCTTTATTATAAGTGATTTATATCGGCATATTCTCGAAGCAACCTACAATATAAATAATACTTTTTTATCATGCCCATGCCGAAAATAGAGCATATAAATCTACGCAGTGTAAAAATGTCCACGCCAGAAATGACGTACATAGATCTCTACAATGTATATAATATAGATATCTTAAACGATTGTATACCTCAATTGGTATTCACTTAATTATTGAATCTGTTGGGCGTACATTTTTGCATCTTTGATTCTTTTAAATCGTCATGCAGCTGTGGGATTCGAACTCGCAACCCAAAGCACTAAAGCTTGAGTTCCTCCTAAATACCGAGGAGACAAAATTAATAATGAGCTTTGTGAGAAAATAATTTAAAACAATTCTGAGTTTCATAATTAATCACCAGCAAAATTGATTGGGTTAAATTACATTACGTACACTTAGTTTCCATATATTTTTCAATGAAGTATTAACAAAAATTATCTATTAGTTTGAAATGCATATAATATAATACAATATGACTTCGCCTAGACACTGAATTATGTATTATTTATAGTTTGATATATTCTGTTTTTATTCATTATTGAATTTAGAAGGGTTTTGTTCACCCCTATTCGGCAAGATATCCGAGAGTCGTCTTGCGAAAAAAACGAGGGAGGATGCAAGGTGTCGCTTGCAGTGAGTCGAGCGTGGGAACCTTCCGTCGAACCGCCCCTAACGGAACGGGCGGGAGCATTTTTGCCGGAAGCGAGGAAGCCAGTTGTTGTCGATTTAAATCTCAACAAAAAGCTCCGCGTTACGTCACGTCAGGCTTACAATGCGGCCAGAATGCGAGCGACAGAAGTCGGACATCTTTTGTGAGACGCGTGACTGACTGATTAAACTGTGAATGCGCCAAGCATTTTACTGAGTCTGAATTTCTACAAAAAAAATATTTTTAAACACCACTTTAGTTTACGTCATAAGTTATCCCTGAGGTTGTCGTGATTTTACCAACCAATCTCACTCAATTTCCATCACACACATTTCTATGTTTTGATCAGTAATATCGAGATTTAAAATTCTCCATCTATAATAAGTCTCATCGATTATTTTTAGTACTTGGCAAATTCCTGTAAACTGAACCTAGAACTTCTTATTTTACCACTATGCAGACAAAAAGGTGTAAATCAGAGATTGAAGATTATAAATAATGAAAAAATTATGCGTCTTCGAGACAAATACACACACATATAACTTCACTTGTGCTAATTATAAATAATATACATCTTATTCACACACACGCCTCGGTGTCAGATGTTTCGGTTTCGAAACCTACATATTTTTGATAAATTCAAAGACCCAGTCAAGACTGATACATATTCATGAACCAATTCTCTAGAAAAAAATCGGTCGAGCTCTTCAAATATGATTATCCATATATGTTATGTTCTATAGTAGACATCCATATGCTCCACTTTCGAAATGAACGTGGTAAAAAAACTTGAATTAATATATTCTCAAACACTTCTTCGTTGGATAGTTCCATCCTATTTCCCAGAAGCTGAATGAAATTGAAAAAAACTTAAATCCACTGTTTTACAATTTGGTGGTTCCTTCTTTTTTAGCATTTATTTTATCGATATCCGTTTAAAATTATCTATTATATATTAGCATAATCAAAGTGAAAAAGGAATGAATAATTTATTGAATAAAAAACGACCAAAAAATATATGGTGAACGTTCAGCCCTGCCACAAAACTTGGAACGAAATGTAAAAAAAAATAATACACAGGTGTGCTCGAGATTTCGTGCGTTGGCCCGAGGCTAAGCTTTCAAATGAACCCAAGAATGGAGGTAGAGAGATACCCTACCTTCACTAATGGGAGCAGCATGAAAAAATACTAAATCTCAACCGGACATCCTGACTGGATGGCATATCCTTTATTCCTTAAATATGTGCATACTATTATGTTATTGTTATGGTATTCTATACTTACTTTCATGACAGGTTTTCATCTGTAATAGAAACATACTCTATCACACACACAATACCTGATGCATTTCAAAGCTTAGTTTTCTCGGAATCTGAGTATGAATTCTAAGATTTTTAATATTATAATATTCTGTGAATGTCCTTACATAGTGCATATATTGTGCCCAACACGTGTGTTTGCCTTTTTGTATTTTTTTTTTATTATTTACCATTATCAGTATGTGCAATTCCATTAAACTGCAACCCGAAGAGGAATCGGTTTCTGTCAACAATATCTTCGCATTACTTTCAACCATCCGATACGTCTCCACATTCATGTACAGACGTTTGCTATGGCATAAAGAATGGAAGGTGCCATTTAAAGTCCGTCATTGACAGCTCTAAAAACCCAGCAAATCCTTAACCTGTATCCTATACTGTGTGAATCAGATTGTTGGACTTTACTTTCCTCGATTATTCTTGTCCAGTTTAAATAAAAAAAAAATACTTTTTATATAATATAATATTAGTATTTTGGTGAAGGTATTCAAGAGGTTCTGTATAATATTATACACATAAATGTTATTTATTATTTTGATACATAACAGATAATTTTTCCGTTGTACCATGCTGTATGTAGCTTTAATCGGTCTCACTTATTAATTACCTGTGTTACTAGACGAATGAACAAGTATGAACACATCGGAATTGGACAGGTGAGTTGTAGATATATTCATATTGTTCTCTTAATATCACTTAGCTACCGAAATTATGCCAATTAATCAATTAATTCACATACATTTAAACATACCAAGAATTCTAATGAAATAACATTTACTTTAAACAAACATTCTTGTTATAAGCTTTTTAAATTTTCCTCAGTATAAATAGTATTATAGTTATATCTACACATAGTAAAAGAAAAAAGCTTTAGGTTATAAAATAAAAAAATCAGACAACGAGCCTACGGCCTAAATGATTTCACGGAAATCAGCAAAATAACGTAACAATAAAAATATCGTTCTTAAACTGTTTGCATAATGTACAAATAGGTATCGATTATTATTATTATATATATTCACAGGCTGTTCAAACAATCGTAGGCTACGAAAGAATGCATGCCAACACCCTGTATTTGCTGAATAAATACAAGATACCCATAACAATATCTGAATGTTGTTCCTGTCTCCATTGAAAGGATTTGAAGTTATGCCATTACAAGGTGACCTGCTTTTAAATTCCAAAACATGCTAATATATCACAACACAATGATCGCTTAAACACACATACTTCCGCTGCCAAACTACTGAGGCAGTATTATAATATATATTTATTTATACCATTGCTTCTCATTGGGAATTTCAATTCATACGTAATGAGTTTTTTGAAGCACGGCTTTTTTACCATATTATATATTGCATAAATCGTATCTTGCAAGAAAGTCCAGATATAATATGATTTACTCGTACTGACTAGATATGTACCTAACTGTCCAGTAATCCGAAACAGCGTCAATATAGGTCCTATTAGCGTATAGATTATTTTAACTTTTTTATCATACTATCCAATATACTAAGCTACGTCAGGATAAGTTTGTCACCCAACAAAAAATGTGACATTTGGTCTATACAGCCCGCAAACTTTATAATATTAAGTATCGTATTTCTATGTACGAGCGAAAATCCAAAATACTTAAAGTGAGAAATATGATATTTTATTTTATGAATATGTTGTATTATAATTAAGATTTTTACTAAATAAAATTACATTGTCTAGGGGTTGAATAATTAAGTCAATTTGTGGTTCTAATAATTATATATTTATCATTAAATAAATATCGTTTGACAGAGAAATAAGATCAGAAATTAAAACACTTATTTTTCAACTTCATAAAACTATTAAATTAAACCATTTGGTAACATTGATGTACCGTGATTTTCGGCTGCAGAATTCAGGCATCCGCGACGTGTGTATCAGCCAGTTTTACCCTTGTTGAATTGACTTGGTAGTCGCCATATGCTCCATCTCGGAAGCGGATACAGTCAAAGAAAGAGATACAGTGATTCAATTAATTATAATTACTTACAAATCGGTATTAAAGATAATAGAAAATTACGCAGAAGGAAATAAAACTATTTATTTCGTTCTATTTTCCAGATTCAACATTAAAATGTATGACTAAACACGCATACAACAATATTATCGTGCCGCAGTGATTAAAAAAAAACAACCATCCAATACTGAGTATTATCATATTTTTAGACTCATAAATTTGCGTCATCCTGACAGTACATGCAATATCATTAAAACACGTAACTTTTAAAGTAATGCGTCCATTTTCTAGGCGTGAATTTTGTTTACATTTTATTGTAGTGCGCATTTGAATTCCAAATTTGTTATGATCAGTTCTTATTTCTTAGAATATAGAAATCATTAAGTTTTTTTATGATGTAGATTTGTACTGATTTTTTTCCAATTTAGATTTCAAAAACTTTTACTTTCCTAGAATATCGAACGGTCCTTATTATAGTCTAATACCATGTACTGTGGTTTATTGGAGCCTCATCGCATCAGATATCTTCTGTAATTTGTTTATACACAAACTTAAATAAAATGTGTCCATTTACATCGGGGAAAAAGAATTTTCTAATAAGAAAAGAGAATGGCTCAACGAATACGTTCACCCAGCTATATTGAATGGTCATGAAGTATGCAGAATGTTACTGGATTGACAAAATATTTTTTTCTGCGGAAGTAGGACGAATTACATGGCAGTGAAAAGAGTGTCAAGTGATAGGTTCAAAGTGATAATGATGTATTTATCGTTCAAAATGGCTCACTTTTAAAAAATAAATAAAATAGTAAAAAAATAATTATTCGTTTGTCATTTCTAATAACACTGTCATTCGCTTGACGATAAATAAAACAATACTAAAGTATTGAAATAAATTTAGCGAACGCTATAAAACAGAGCCTGTGACACAACAATGTCTTGCTGCATTGCATTTTATTTAGATTGGTAGATTTGAGTGCACAAGAGTGGGAGATACATTAATTCGGCTGCATCCACAAGTGGAAAATGGCAAGATCCACACCAGGCCACATCTGCTCCCTCAGAAAACACACTAGTCAACCATTTTAAGCATTAATAAAACACATACCAATTGTATCAATTTTCGACACAAAATGCTAACGTTTCGTAATATCATCCTACTGTTAATGACTAAATCAGTACATATTTCAAATCGTGAGAGCTTCGCTGAAATTAAAATTATACTCGCTTTTCGAAGACATAATTATTGTACGCGGTGTGCAAAACATTGTTTTATTCATAAAACTTGTTACGCCCACGCAACACGGATAAATGAGTACTTACAGAAATTTACAGCACACCTGATTCTTGAATGAATGGACAGAAATAAAATTATACTGCAAAGATTGTAAACATGTAAATTGAATAATAATAATAACACAATTTTACTCAAAGTTGTATTCTTTTCTTTATGAATTTTAACGTGGTTGTAGATAGCATTGATTCGGGTGTAGTATAAGTTTTTCAATTTATCAATTCTTCTACGACTCAAATAACAATCTAGATTAAACAAAATTCAAAGATATATTTTGTTTAGATTTGAAATTATTATTTATCAAGAGCTAGTAATTATCAATATGAATTGATTTATATTCTACGATATTTTTGATGAACACTCTCATAATATTCTCATCATAGCCGGCAACATGTAATTAATTAAAGTCTGCCTTACTTAAAATATGATTATATTATAATTTATAGTCGTTTTCTTGAGATATTTGCGTAAATATTGAGGGTTTTTATCGATTTTCAGTGATTCAATGTTCGCCGAGTAACTGATTTTATCCTGCAAATCTGACATATTTAAAATATATGTACACACATCAGTGCCTGGGTTGATTTAGGTATTTAAGCTACACTGAAATGACACAGACACTTTTCTTCTTTTCGTAATAGAGATTTGTTTATGTAGACGGGAAATTCCATACTGTCTTTGTGAATTGATTAGGATAAAGTCTGTGGGCTTAGAAAATCATTTTCGTCATTGATATCAGTGTGTAAATTATATTTTCGATCAATATTTAAAGATTTTTCAATTATTAATGCCTGTATATTATATCTCATAACGATACTAATATTTCCGACGTGATAATGTGAAAGGTATGACTCAATATAAGATGAGTCAGCGCGGATTTCCAAACATCAACAATATTATTTTGATTTTTCTTTTCTCTTGGATGCTATAATCGCATTATTGACCGTATTACGAGTACATATCACATCTAGTTATAGTTTATGTGTAACAATAAAGTAGATCAGACACATTTATTGATAAATAAGAAACAGAAGCGAAATTTTACCGTGAAATCTACTTTCACGGGTGAATTATGTAGCATTATTTGAAGGTTATTTATTATCTTTTCCGTGAAATCGGAAGTATTCAAGTTATATAGAATTTGTTACAAACTAACAAAAATATTTTGCCAGTACTTGCTGTCCTCAAAACATATCTACTGTATTTTATTACTTATTTTCATTCCCACTTAATTTAATAATGTATGCAACTCGTCAATCTTTCGTAATTGTTAGATTCGTAATATGATTGTAATAAGAATGCATAAAAAGGCGGGTTTCACTTTAAAGCACTTTTATATGTACTATTGCGGGATAGAATAGCTAGTTGATTATTAAAATTGTCTTGAAAAGCGGGTTCATTTTTCTTATTATGGTTACCTGTAACAATAATGTCCGCGAGTTTGATCGAGCCGGGTCTTTCAGTATAATATGGCAGTGTGGCCGGCGTATTTCGTTCCGATACACCGAATTACTCGAAGAATAGAATCCAAGATTGAATGTCGATCTTTCTACGGAACGTCGTCCGTGCAAATCGCTATGAGGCTGGAAAAAAATCGTCCTCCACGCATCAACAGATCGTGGGCCCAGGCCAAACCGTCCCGGCCGATATTTATGCGGTTGTGTGACACGAAAAAAGCACCTTGCCTTTTTCTAAACGTATTATGATAACTTCATTTTACTATGATCCGAAAATAGACAGGAAGCTGCATATTATAGGGCTATGATTTTGATTTTATATTTCATGCGTAGCAACTCAGGAACTAAACGAAAAATATTTATATTATTTAAGCGTAAAATGATCGTTTTTATTTAATCACTTTTTATCCACCAACAGAACGGACAAAAATGAATTCAAAATTTATTTTACACGGTAGCAGAATTAACGCAAATATCCAAATCGCTCTGAAATAAATCTAATTCTTAAATATTCTTAAAGCAAGCGTTTTAAAAATAATAATGTCTCTCTTCACAACTAAATAAATATAATAGTATACAATTTTATATTTATCATAATTAACATGAAAGCGAATTGTATGATGGTATTGCAAATCGATTATCCGATTATTCATCCTTACCTATTAACTATATGTTTCATACATTTATCACTTATCACATTGCATAAAAAATACTATGTCCTAGTATTTATTTATTTTTGTGCAGCTTATTTAACGAAGACGTCGACAATTACTTTTAAAATGTATATTTCAATAAACAGGCGATGCATAGTGAAAATCAACCACTTCGTTTATTTAAATTTTCTAAAATTTTATGAAAATTGTTTTTTGAAACTCAAAATATGCTTTTTTCTTATCTTCAAGCTGTATCTCGTATCCACTTTGCGCATCTATTCTGCGCTTCGTTGCACCAATTGCTGACAAACCAAAAACTCGCAGTTTTCTTTACATTCCGACTAACCATTGGCCTAGATATTACAACCCATAGTTTTTCCATACTTAATAGTTTACACGCCTTTTTATTATAGTATTCGATGTAGTATAGAAAATATTTTTTAATATATATTCAGTTAATTATGAAGATATATTTAGTTGGTGGTTTTCTCCTCAATTACCACATGTTCAATTTTGTCGTAAATATAATAAAAAATATTTTTTTTTAAATCAAGACATATTGAGAACCACTGGCCCTGTCATTTTTATGAATGGAACGGCCATCTTGAACTTTGAAAGTCGTCATGAATGAACGTAGTAAACTAGTAAGTGGCGATGCGCACACTGTGGGACCATATACGGATAGTACGACATTGAAGACTTTGTAAAACATATCAGTGATGTCGAACTTTTTGACAAATATTTTTTAAATTTCAGCCACGATTTTTTTTTTTTTCATAAAATGACTCGTACCAACGCACATTTTTATTTTACATTCTGCCTGTTGAATTACTTATATGGTAGATATATGCGTATAGATCGTGGACAATTCATGAAAAATCTTTATCTAATTATTATTTTTTTATATATCTACAACGTGGTGACCTTCAATCTTTTATATGCATTTTAATTAAAGTAAATTGTATGTCTTATTGCGTAATATATGATCGTACACATTTGAGTGGAACTTGAATATTTGTGAAGAATTTACTTAAGCGGTTGAAGTCGTTTAAAACATCAGTCCAAACAGTATTTGATCGTTATCAAGAAAAGCGAAATAAGCCTAGGATAACCTAGGCTTATTACGAAATACGAAATCTTATAAGCGAAATAAGCCTAGGTTATCAAACGGATGGCTAATTTACAATAACTTGTATTTGTGGCTAGGGTTTACGGAAGTCAAAGATTATTGGTGTCACTTACTGTCTGACTGGTTTTATTTAATTTCACTTATTTTTTAAATTATATATTATTTAAAATAAAATATATGAATTTACCTATAATTTTATTGCGTAAGTTCAACTTAAAATATTATATTATTAATTCTCTGCATTGATGTTTAACTGTAAGTTTTTGTATTTTATAATAATTTAATTAAAGCTATGAATTAAACTATACGTAATATGATATAAATTGTTTTTTTATCTCTCGTATCCAAATTTAATTTTACAGCTATCTCGTGTATTGTTCCATTCAACGTGTTTTTACTCGATATTTACTTGTTGCCTCGACATTTTTACAAAAAAATATTATTTTTAGCTCGGTACATATTTCCCGTAATAACTTGAAGATCCAAATAAACGTTTAAAAATGGTGTTTTACTTATTATAATTATATTCGGAATCAAACGTAAAGTTAAACTGAAATGAGAAAATCTAGAATTTTATACATTTTATTTATTTATAAATTTACATAGAGGTATATGCGTTGAATAGAATACATACATATGAAATTATTTGAATTACTAACCAAAATGTCGTCACCAATATTTCAGGAACGCGTAACTCAGTTTGTTAGTCCAAGTATTTTGTAAAGTATAGTTTTATTTTTGCAATCTCTCGTATTAAAAGCATATCTTTGTTTCAACACATATGTTTATAAAACGTGTACAAAGAATGTTTTAATGCAGTAAAATGCCAATGATACAAGAGATTGAAAAAAATAAAACTCTGTATACCAAAGTGACCAAGTGAAGTTAAACCAAAAAATCATATTACGTATTCTACAATATATATGCATATATATAAATATAATCATTTTGTAGTATAATTACGTTATCTTATTTTAAATATGTTTATATATGATGAAAACATCCTTCATAATATCCTACCCCTTGCATACATATCAAAATACACAAACCAATTCAACGAATGTCTAAAATACCGTTTGTGATAATACAAGCATAATCCTTACAATAAATAAATATATATCGTCTCTGCTATCATGTTGAATGAAAATATTTTCAATAAGGCTTGCCATGCTATTTTTGATAATTTAATTAAAAAATAATAAATACCTTTTGTCGTACAATTAAAATATGTGATACATAAACGTATAAGTATACTCGAGTCCGTATGGACTTGAACAGAAAACCAGTTGGAATTTTGTTGGTTTGGAATGTAGGTAGGTACCAAACATGTTTTTTTCTCGTAATGTTTCTTACTTCAATAAATTATTAATACCTGTTATTTTTTACTTCATAATATCTCATACATGTATTATATGACATCCGCTTTTTTGTTTGCTACCATACAAGAGTATAATAATCATTTAAATTCTATAATATATTTTTTGTGTTATCCTATCTCAAGACCACAAATCTCTGTAAGAACACAGATCATTTTATACTTATACTTCAATAACCTAATGGCTTTGTTTTCATTATTTTAATCTTGGTTTAATTGTATTTATTGAATTATATTATACATTATCATTTCATAAAAAAACCACTGCCATATATATATGTATATACATTAACACGTTTAACTTTGCCTATTCTTTCATTGTGTACCCTAATTAAAATATACGGATACAATCAAAAGCTCTATCTTTCCAGGGCTAAAGATCCTGATTGAAAATTCAATATATACATATTATTGAGAGAACTCCATAATATCAGGATTTGATTCTTTATTCATATCTGCTGCTCATATTTATCATATAGTCATTCAGATTCATCATTATTTATCAACCCTGGACTTTCTTCCAGGCTCTTTTTTTAATTCCACCTAATAATATTTTTGGAATTTAACAAGAATAGGTATTCATACGGGTTCAGATTTGAAGTCATTTCAAGAAAATAATGTAAGTATGGCATCCAAAGCACGTAATCAAACCACGTTTGATATGTTATAAATTGTCGATAAAATAAAGGCTTGTAGATCTCTATATTATAAGTTAAAACTGCTATTTCTTACAGATTACATCATAGATTTTTGAAATAGTGTTATTACTAAATATTTTACATCATGAGTCCGTGTGCTATATTGGTAAGCGGATGTCATGATTATGAACGGCTGTGTTGGTCTGTAAAAGGTTGCGAACCTTCAAACTATGTGTGCCGTTAATGCGTACGTTCTCGTTTCAAAATTTCAAATTATCTTATTCAAATATTCAAAAATCGAACGCCACACCTTTCGAATAGTTCCAATTCGTACGCCCACTATTCATGGACCAGTATCGGCCAGTATCGAATCCCCATTGGAGCAATGAGTAGATCTTCAGAGCACAGGAAGTGTAGAGTAGGCATTAGCTGTGTGACCGCTACTTTTTTTCTACCAACTATTGTAAGTCGGTTCGCACACAGATGTAATAAATGTTTATACATTTGTTACCCTACGTTTATACTAATCATTTTATTTATCAAAGTCAAAAAAATTCAAATGACACCAGATATTATAAAACCTATTTTAAAAAAAATAAAACAAAACGGCATTCAATAAATAAATAATTATAATTGAGACTATTTTTTAATTTTGGAATTGTTTTCGATATATTATTTCGCAATCTATTTTTTTTTTAAATTATATTTTATGCATGTGTATTACATAGTGCTACATATTCTGTCAATATATTTTATTAACTTGATCCAAATTGAAGCACGATTATATCAAAGCATTAATATCGCACGCAAAAATTGACTAGTAATTTAGTAGAAACGATAATTGTGTGCGACCGCACTAAATATTTCTAGTACGGATTTCCACATCGGGCGAATCATCATAGCATTTTAAATCGACCTTTCTTGCAACTATTTTTTTATTGTTCCAACTAATGATACTAATTTCCTACGTTAATGACATCGAAGCGACCTGCTGTGTGATTTATGCGGGAAGTTTTCCTTATGCGCACATTTAAAGAATTTTTCTTTCGCTCCGTATGTTTTCCTGAAAACCAAATTAGCTATAGCATACTCGATGGTCCGTAATTATAACTTAAAATAAACTGCCCTACGCAACAATTGAATAATTATATCAAATTATAATTTTTAATGTTTATAATCTGTTATATCGACTGCTTTTTCAGTAGTGACAACATTATCATTGTGAATGAAGGTGTCTCAACCAATATATCATTTTTTAAATATTAAAGTTTCAAATTATAACTACAATCTTTTATGTAATAAAAAACAGAAAATGTATCAAAGATGCAGTCCTACCAACGGTATTATAGTACAAATATGTTTCGAAAAACAGATCTCAGTTTTGAATTTCGTTATACCAACTGATTTTTTTAAAATTGTATAACTGTTGTCATATGCAGTTTTTATTTAAAATTTTACCGTAAGTTTAAGGAGTAATAAAGTGAAATTCTAAGCGATTGGATAGGTCATCGTCTACAGTGGTTTTTCATTCTTATTTAGCATCCCAAATCAAAAAATCATTTCATGACCTCAAACTGTGGCATAGTAATGGTTTTTGGTTGAGTATTGTCTAATTCGTGATAAGGGTGTATTAGTTGAACATTTTAACGTCCGGTGCATGTAGCGTTAATGTCATTTAGTAGGACGTCCCATCCGCAATGTGTTACTGATGAAACGTAAGATTGCCTTGCCGATTTACCGATGTAGTACTTACCTCACTCTCGGAACAGTCGCTATTACTGTGAGCACTATTCGAGCGAGTGGTTTGCGGCCCGCATAACAACGTCTAATGCTACATGCAATTACAATTTTAAGTTTCAAATGGAAATCTTAAGATCCATATTTCCACAACACTCATCACTAAAAGTGTCACCTTATGTTCAAGTATAATCTGATGTGTACAATCATTATATTAATGAAGTCTCATAAAATAGACTATTTATTAATTGTATACAATACACCTCAATCCTGAATCCAGGCCCTGTACGCCTTTCGTAGCCGAATGTTGTGGAATCTATGGGAATGTTACAACATCTTGTAGGATTTTTTTTTAATCCAAAGATGCAGGAAAGAAGAAGAATAATGCAATATGTACCTATTACATTTTTCTTAAACGTTTTAAAATTAATATATGGTATTTACATACGTTTTCAAAATTTTCATCTATTCATTCATTCCGTTTTATTACTGTATCATCGGTATCATTAATATATTTAGCTGTTTTTTCATTAAAATATATTGACTTTAAAATAATATGACGTGCAAAAAACGAGTCAAAACAAAAACGTGATTTTTATGTGTCATCTTTTTTACATATAGATGGTATATCTGTAAAGCATAACATTTTTATTATTAAATAATATAAATTCTATAATGATAGTATTCTTTAGGTCAAATATGACTAGCATATGTATATATACTAATTTAAATATTACAATGTATCAAAACCATTCAGTAAATAGTGATATAAAAAGAATATCAAAACCAATAACTGTTATCGTTTTTGAAATAAAATATGATTGGAAAATCTCTACCATACAGCAGAAAATACATATGTGTATCTGTCAGTCATAAGAACTTACCATTTTAGCTAGCATTCTTAGAACAACTATGATCAACGAGAGGCTAAAAATATATATTGATATAAATTTGTAATAACAGGATGAATAAAATTAATTTGAATCTATTCCAGGCAAAGCCGAGTAGTAAACCTAATATAATATATTGTACAATATACACAATTACATTTTAAAATTATGTATCACGTGATTAAGTAAAAAAAATATCGTTGAATAATGAAAGTTTTACAGTATTGATAGCACCTGTTTGAGATTGTGTCGCAGACCTGTGTCGAGCGGACGTTCACTTGCCCGACAACATTTCAACTTACAGTTTCATTTTTTTTTCTTCTACCATCTCACAAAGTACCGCTTTTTGTCGGACTTTACACTTTTCTAGACATTTACTGTAAAAACATGTACGCATTTTCTGTGGAAAAATTCGTGATTGCAGCTACTTTTTCAGGGCTTGGCATGTGGTTCAATTTATTTGGACAAATAAAATTCTTACACACATACCTTCAAAACCGAACCGATTGTTCTGATCGTAAATATTGTAACTCAGTTTAATATCAACCGCGTTAATTGACAAGCATATACCGTATGTGATATTTCATATTGCACGATCGGCATATCGTCTGCGGAATTAAAAAAAAAAGTGACCGATGATATCGGATGATTTTTCAGGGCTTTTAATTCCATATGAAAATATTTTGAATGGTCACCGGCCACTTTTGAAGACGTGTGAGGGAAAAATTGTGATCAGCTTGCCCACATTATTAGAAAAAAAAAATCGAACCTTAATAGAAATTTTGCAAAGAGTTCTTACTTGACAACAATATTCTTTTGCTTCTCTATTCTATTGTATGGTATAATTTTACATAAAACACGCAAACTAAATCTTATTCTGTAAAGAATTTAAACATTTTATAGAAATATAATTGACGATTCTGTAAATACTGATTGCAAAAAATCCATACACATAAATATTACAACATTTTCATGAAAACGAAAAGTGATACAAAAACAAAATCAAAATACGCTTGCCCTTCGTATAGCACGGATTTTCTTTGCTCATTTAATGAATCTTATTGAATATCATTTTGAATTTTTTATTTCATTGATTGTATTTGAAATCTCACTTTTTTTTGTTATATCCTCTGTAACGTAAGCCACGCGATTTTAATTTTCCCGTTACCGGAAACAAATATCCGGGAAATTTAATCCTCTTCCGTAGATTCTAACTATCTATATTAATATTCTCCTACTTCTTTGCCACAGCATAATAGATTATAATATAATATCTTCAACCTACAATATGACGTTCTAATGGGTTCTAATAAGTAACAATAACCGCCGATACGATCATATGTATATATCGAACCGTAATCTTAAGATACGCATACGATCTTTTGCCGATTACGGCTCCATATGTATACATAACACCGATGATGTTCTCTCTCTGATTGACTTGATCTGTCGTTGTAATTTATGACCAATTTTAAATTCAAATAAATAAAAGTATAGAGTGCTCACTCCGTTCTTTACTAGACAATCGTTTACATTATCAATATTCATTTACAACACAATCATTACACAATTCCGCACCTAATATAATATAACATAACCGCGTGTTATTTATTTGTACAATATGATAATTCCCTCATTGAAATTCGCAGTGCGTCTCTTGTCATTATACCTACATGTACATTACAGGTGTGACTCTCAGGTGATCGCGTCATATTATGAATGAATATTATATTCTATGAGATCCAACAACGCGTAAATATATATTTTTTTAATATACTCTATCGCACGCTCGTATTATTCAGTTCGCACACATTTTCTTTGTCTATTTGACCGTGACTGTTTTAGTATATAATCTTAAAATACTTTAATAATCACAACAAAAATATTTTTATTTATTTTCTCTCGATCAATCAAAACTAATTTATTGCAAATAGTATTTATTAGTAATAACTAATTTCGAATTCAATAATTGGTATAAATAGTAATGTCTAATTATGAGTATTAAATTTACTTGTATTATATCATAATATTAGTATTATATTTTTACCAAATAATAATGAACGATGATAATAACTATTTTAACACTTGGCCTGCGGGACCCGTAATTTTACGTTGCCACACTCGAAACGTTCCGTGCCTCATATTTTAAATATTTTGACAGACAACTGTAGTCAAATACTCTTACTACATTTTTATAAGAAAACCA